>JASSUY010014464.1:0-111957 GCA_032466535.1 Forpus xanthops | reverse complement strand
TGCCTACCTCCCCCCCCCCCCCAAGATGTAAATAAACCAGCATATAAGTGCACTTTTAACACTGTAGAAAGAAAAGTTAACTGCTCTGTTCTATTGTTCCAGTATTGGCTTCCTGGTTAAAAAAATCTATATTATATTAAAAAAATTATTCAGTAATCCTATAAGAAACACTGTCAGTGCAATTCTATTAATGCAAGCCCATCGGCTCAACTCCTGCCCTTGCAAACCCAAACTGTTCACTGAAGTTATCAAGCGCCATAATCCGGAGGGTCTACAGATCCACCGGGATATGGGGATGTTACGTGTTGAGCCCCTGATAACATTAACTACTGTTTGGTGCAAAAATCCGCTCTGCATTGATTGAAGTGGAGGTTCCTTAAGAGCCTGATCCTGGAAAAGGCTGAACACTTAGAATTGCCATTGAAATTATTAAATGCTGTAGGTACAGAGCACCAGTCAGGATTAGTCCCTAAAGTTGCAGTGCCCCAACTGTTTGCAAGTTACTAAGAAATGCACTCCGTTTTTATCCATAGGACAAGTTTAAATACAGAATTACTGTAATTTTTATTTCATGAAAACATTTGGAGATCCTTTAAATTAATTCAAATCATTATCTGGATTTCTTTTGTTTTTTGGAATGTCCGTTGTGTTCTGGTAAGGAAACAAAGGGAGCATTGCAACACTAACAGCTTTAAAAGGCATGAAACATAACCAAGCAGAACGCACAGATCAGTGGCAAATACAAGTGAAAACCTAAACAAATCACTATTACAGTTGTCTGTAAATTTAATTCTCTTGAAAACCACAAATTCATAAAAGGTTAAATCCATCTGCAGGACATAGAAAAGAAAAACCCTGTGGCGTAGGGCTGCTGAGAGCTAGAGATTATAGGCTGGTTCCTTTTCCTTGTCATGGAAGAGTCCTTATTCTACCAGTCCGGTTTGACGTCTTCTAGAAGAGAAACCAGAGCCAGGTTCAAAATCACAGAATGTCTTCCAGCACAGAAAACTTAATAACATCTGACATAACTCAGAGCAGGAATTTATTTCAAGTCTCTGAACTGAATTCTTTCCCTGTTTACTGATTACATTTAAGGAAAGGAACTGCTTTGAATAAACAACATATTTCCTTTTGGGACTGTCTGCTTTTAGTAAGCTTTGGTGACTCTCGTGTTCATTAACTTGGTGTATCACTACAAATAAAGAGGAGCAATTAAACAGACAACTCTGAAGAATCTTTCCCTCGACACAGCATGTTTCCATGCAAAAGGAATCCCCACACGCATACACCTTGTCACCTCCCTTAACACTATGATCTAGTTACTCAGTATTTAAAAACCACCACATTCTGAGGTCTTGAAGTGTTAACACATTCAGGCACTATGAAGACAAAAACACTTGATCAGTTACAAATCTAGAACAAGGATAAAAACTGGAGAAAACAAGCTTGTGAAAATCTGCATTAACAGGCACAAATAATTTGAACATAAAACTGCTATTCCCTTGATGTTTGTTAAAAAACAAGCAGTTTTTGTGGGGAAAAGTAATACCTTTTTTTACTTAAAGCAACAACAGTTGGAAAACCAGCCACACTTTTGTGTATACAAGCCCCTGTTCACGTTTCAAACAGATGCAGCAACATCCAAATTAAACAGGAATTGAGAACAATTCACCCGAATTTAACCTGACCAAGTTTAATGTGATGGGAGATGGGAGAGAGCAGCCAGGCCCACAACAGCTATCCTCACACTCCACCAGCCCCTACAGGAGTACCTCGGAGTACAGCAGGCTTCCACAGATGCAGCAAATGGCAGAAAGAAACCACTAGTATGAAACCAGAACTGCCACAGGCACCTTCATCTCACAACTTAGTAATGAGAAACACCAAGTTACGGGTGGCAGGTGACTTTCAGAGCACTGCTGTGTTGGAAGGTTCAGAGCACTTAGGTTGGAAGGTGAGCAGGAAGCTGCCTTTCCTCGTAGGACTGCATGCAGGTGACCACATCTGAATGAGGCTGGGTTGACCGCCTTCTGCAACTTCCCAAATCCTCACTCTCACCCAGTCACTCAACCCCACATGGAATTAAGGACCTGTCTCCCTTCTCTTACAGGACGACAATCTCCCTTCTTACTCCTCCTAAGCACCAGCAGACAACCCCAACAGGTTGCCTGACCAGGCAGCACAGTGGAGGCAGGCCAGTAACTGCTCTATAAGCACATTCAGCTTAACAGCTTCAACTCTACTTCAACTGCATTGTTAAAAGTCTGTTGTTCTGACTTGTATTCATGAAGACTTGCTTGATTTTCCAACTCTGAACCACAGCATATAGCAGAGATTGTCTCTGCCTACACACCTCACTTCACTTGGACTCCCTGATTATCATGGTTATAACACTAACATTAAAAACAAGAGAGCTCTTGTTCCTCCAGTAATGTATTTACTGACATAGCATTTACTTGCAGATCCTCTTATTGTTAACTAATTAGCAACACCTTTTATAAAGAAATATTATAGCATGCTTTTAGACTGAAGTTTTATTTTGAGTCTATTCAATTGCTGGATTGGAGATGAAAGCTGTCAACAAAGCAGCTCAGGTTTGTTTTGACAGTGACAAGCATTTATTAGATAGGCAATCATTATTCATGGTTCCAAATACGAAAATCCTGTGTTAAACAAAAGTTTAATAACACTTAATACATCTTAATGTTTTTTGTATTTGTATTCTGAGTTCCATATTCAGCTACCACACTGACAGAAACATCACCTGAACAGTAAGGAGCTTGTGGGGCTTCAACCAAGCGAACACACTTCTATTTTTGATAAAGTTGCAGAAACAGGCAGCTGAAGAGCTCAGCAATAGCCTCTGCTTACAGAAGGCTGCCACAAATTGAATGTGTTGTACTGTTAGGTTTTCCCCACAGGATGTAGGCAACTGATCCCAACAAGCTCTGCTCCTTCTCTAGCACGTATTTTACACTAACACTGGAGCAGGAGGTTAAAGCAAAAGCAGCTTTGCACTTCAGAACAGTTTTATCCCATGGTTGTTACTGGCAGGTGGATGACAGTGTCTCACACAGGAAAATGCCAGTCCCTAGAAGTACGAAGAAACTTGCCACTCTTTTCCCTTCACAGCAGCTCTGTACACTGCTTTACATTCAGCCTCAAAAGAAAACAATAACTACACTGTTTGGCAGTTCATCTTAAGATGTGACTGATGTAAATTACTTTTAATGGAGGTTACAGTTGTGGGTTACTACAACCATTACTACTCATTTCTACTACTCTGTCTACATAGCAGAAACTAAGGAGCATGTTTGGAGTAACTACTCCTGGATAATTTAGCCGGAATACAGAACACAGTTCTAAAATACTGACTAAACCCTCTGGAAATGCTGTTTACTTGTGGCTACATCCTGCTGAAGTGTGAAACCTTTTCATACCAAGGATCTTGATAAAAAATTCTGGATAAACTACTTAATTGGGAGAGTCAAACAGTAGGGGCCATATTAGAAAACTAAACTCCTCTATCAGGCCTGCAGCCAGATGAGGGCTGGATCACAGATCCAGTGCCTGCCCTCACAAAAAGCTGAGTTCCAGAGTTTCTTACCTTTATCTGACTAGCAGCCTGTGTAGTAAACAGCTGCGGTGGGAGTACTAAGGACTTATCACAGTCAGAGAACAACTCAGATTATGCTTAGCATAGTTATGCTTTCAGATTAGTTTCTCTGAATAGCCAAGTGCTCTGTCTTCTCTATCCTGTTCAGTCCTCCCTTCTGCTCTCACTCATGGCCTATTTTTAAATGCTGCCCCTCCTGTGCCAGTGTGGGGACTCTGCTGTGCCACCTCGCTCAGCAGGGGAGGCTGGACAGAAAACCCACATCTGCCTAAGCTGGATCTTGTGCAGACAGTGCTGCTGCTGCTCAGTTTGTATCACACCAAAGCAACAGCCAGCAAGCAGCACATAAGCCAGGGGGTTGGATCTAGATGATCTTAAGGTCCTTTCCAACCCTAACTATTCAATGATTCTATGATATTACAGGTACAAAACAAGCAAGAAATTTGTTGTTCATAAATCTCGGAGGACAAAATAGCTGGAAAAAAAAAATTATGTGAGAGGAGAAATCTAATGTCAGTTCACCAGAAGACAGCTTCTATAAGGAACTGCATTCACAAAGAAATGGTATTTTAAGGTTTTACAGTATAAAGTATCGCAAAACTGCTTACAGACACTTTTTTATAAAGCAACTTACTTGTCTGTTGTGTACAGGGTTTGATGTACTCGAAGGACTGGATTGTGACAAAGCTACACTGCTATTTTTTCCAATCTGAAAGACATTAATTGAGCAGTATTGAGAGGCATATTTGTCAGTTGAATGCAGATGCTGGAAATGGCTTTCTCTTTCCTGTGTAAAGTGGCACTAATTGCTTGGCATTTGGAACACAGGTATTTTGCTATGGCAAAAGACACACTTCAGATAGAATCATATCTCGGAGCCTGTATACTTTAACTCTCAAAAGGCACATAAATACTACTACAGGTCAGAAAACAACACAAGAAACAGTTATGTAGGGAATACAGACTGCAAAGCCACACCTCTCTACAATGAAATACTAGTTTGTCTAGCTCCTGGAGTCACTCAGTGCAGCTGGTCAGCCACTGCCAGAGCACCGAGTGCTCACCCTCACAGACTCCTCCTCAGAGACCCCCCTGCTCCAGGGGAGTTTCAAGCAAGAGGCCAAGCACCACAGCATGCCCTCAGGTATTCCATTTTCTTCCTTATAGAGTCTTCTTTATTATTATTGCTCAATAATGCAAATATCAACCAGAAGCTAGAGGTTTAAATTTGCAATTATATGAATTTACTGCATCAGAGAATTTCTTTGGGAATGAATGCAAACTGACAGGACACATACATACATTTTAAAAGTACTTAGTTGAAACATTGCAGTATTCAATCTGCATATTTCAATGCTTGAGACATGATGGCACTCTGCAAGAGCAGCGTGCCTGAGGTTTTTCTACAACGACCCACACACATAGTGTAGGTATTTCTGTGCTGATACAAAAGGGAAGCCAGCTGTTAAGTCAGAGGAGCAGTTCCTCAGAGGTTACAAGGCTGATCAAAATGAACCATGGACAGGTGCCTGCAAAGGGCAGATGACTGGAGTTTGAACAGTTATTCACAAGGTCAGTGGACTTCAAGCAACATCAATTTTAACTATTTGGAAGACAGGTAGCAAGGGCCTGCCTTCTGAACGGTGAGAAATGTAGCTCCAAGTTTCTTACTGAATAGACTGGACTGTGGCACTGCTTGGCAGGGTGTTCACCAACATCAGTTTTCTCCTTTCCTTCTGCAACATCATTTGTTATTTTGCCATGTCACATACATATGAAAGGAGGCCTTTGTCTCCCTCTCTGTATCAGCCCTTTCTCACACTGTAACTTTAAAACTATGTTCTTTCTTCACATGCTATCCAGAAGCGTTTAAAGTTTTTATTTACAGCCAGTTCTAAGGCAGCTCCTGAGGTGCACAAAGAGTAAAAGTCTAGGCCTCTGCCTGTCCTGGTCCCTTTAGCTTGCTGATCTCTAGATAGTAATGTGCTTTTTCTCAGTATACAAATACTGACCAAAGATACACAACCTTGTAAAAATCTTTCCTAGCCAAAAACATCATCATGCTGCAAACCTTTCTTCTCTACATCTACCATTACAACATCCATAAAACCCTTCTTTAATAAAATCCACAACAACCACTAGGAAATTGACTTGCAGAGATCCTAGAATCATGAGAGGGAACGTTCGACCTCCTCAGGCTTTCATACACTCACTGCTGTTACAACTAACAGCTTGGCTCTGGACATGGGACAAAACAGGGAGCAGCACAGCTTGTAGCACTGCGTTTGGGCTTGGAGCAGCTTCATTCAGGGGGCAGTGCTCCAGACAGGAGGGTGATTCAGGCAGACTGAACAGTTAAAGCACTCCACGAAGATAAGAATGATTCCCAGTCGTGTTGGGTCTCTGATGATGGCAATACCATTACAAAAGGACTAGGGTGAGGCCAAGGCTCAAATCCTTTTCTTTTTTCGTTCTTTTAAAAATAAAGTCTGCTTCAAAATCCAACTGTTAACACTTTCAGTTAGTATCTATCTAGGCTTGACTTGAGCTGAATTAGAAAAAAAGTATGAGCCTACCACCAGTGACATGATGTTCTTCCTGTGTTCTTAGCCTCTTAATTTAATTTGCCCTATTACATCAGGGAACGGGAGGAAGATTTTAAGTAATGCTGATTTTTTGGTGTAACTTTTACTGGGATTGCATTTCTAGAACACTGAAAGTCAAAACAGCACAACTTAAAAGTGATTTCAAGTATTGCATTCTCCAGAGCTTTAATATTCACTTATAGAGTATGGAATATTATTTGCCCCATATGCTTAAGTGGGTACAAATTTCATTTATTTAGAGCACAAATAAACAGTAGGAAATGTCTGTTTTGTATCAGATACAATTCTGTACCCTTGTCAGAGACAATGAGCTGCCAGCCAGACACCTGAAACACAAACTCCACTTTACCTCATATTTTTGATTACTAAAACGTAGCTCCAAAGACCAGCAGTGCAAGAGGAAAGTGTGACCAACTTTCACATATATATACACACATATATGCATGTATGTGTATATATATGTGCATGCACCTGTATGTGTATAGTAAAACTTGTTTGAAAATCTGCATTTCATTACACATTGCAAATATTTAAGCTTTTACTTAAAGAAAAAAATATTAGTGTGAATTATATCTTTACGAATACTCAGAAAAGACGTGTGACCGATCCTCTGAGGTTTATTTACTTCTATTACTGTGCAACCTGCTGAAAGACATCAAAAACGAACAGGAATGTCCTACAGGAACAGACTGAATCACTAGGGGAGCCAGAACTGGAACTCAGAACCTCCTGCATGTATCTGTAAGCCTTTGTCAGACAGCTCTAGTTACAGATGCAGTCTGTGTACTGCGAAAAGATGATACAACCCATTTCTTACTAGCCATGCTTGTACCAAAGTAATCATTTGTACTTACTTTTTCTTCCCACTTGAGATCGTGTATCTCAGGGCAATTTAATCTTTATGGGCCCACACGTATTTCAAAAATCAGATGTGTGACAGAATGGAAAGCTTACAGCATCCTCCACTGACTGCAGTGACTTAGAGATCAGTTCTCTTTGCAGGACACATTTAAAGGGCTTAAAACAGAAAGACAATGGCACTATCCACTTTAAAAGCCAAACAAGTCATCTCAGTTGCATCTCTGCTGGAAGTTGGAAAGAGAAAATACACTTGCTAAGCCATTCTCTGAGACCTTCATTCTGTCTGCTGTACCAGCTTTACAGTTCATTTATTCCCCTCTGCCACTCCCATTTCTGTCTGCTATTACCTATGGATTCCTTTGTTCAAGACCCTGCCCTCTCCATTTTCAAATTCCTTTTTATATGCAACATCCTTAGGAAATGAGAGTTTCACAAACAAGCAAACAGGCTCCCTAAGCTCCCTTCTCTGGATTTTACAAGGTGTTCTATTTTCTATGGTTTTGTCTTCCAGACGCCTGCACCAAGCTGTGTTTTCTGTGCAATGCACAGTACTGGACACAGCAGCAGAACAAACAGTAGATCATTATAAAGATCATATTGGCAGTTCTTCCACCACATTTTACTTCACATATACTTTTGTCCTTATACAGCAACACTGAAAGAGCAGCCAAAGCTCTACAGCTAGTGACAGTGAAGTACGAATGTGTAACCTTATCTGTATTGACTTCAATATCCTAAACACAGGTACACTACAAAAGATAACCAAATGTTAAAGGTCATCTTGGTTAAGATCTTAATTTCTTCATGTTTCCTGTTTCAAACAGGAAACAGCACCTAAGGTCAGGCACCTCAGACCCTCTCCAGGGGAAAGGTAGATGTCAGCCTTATACGTCAGAGCAAAGAGGAGACTTGTGTATCATTAAGAAATGAATCAGCCACAAGGTTGGGAAAAAGAAACAAACAGAAATGCTGACTCTTATCTTCCTGTTTTAATGACACCATTTATTTCAGAGATGAGAATTAAGGTAAAAAAATTAATCTCTAAAAATTCTTTATCCATTCTGGACATTCCATTTCACTTTCAGAGATACAAATGGCTACTTTATTAATTGAATAAAAAATCTCATTAAAATATTTACGAAAGTAGATATATATATATTTTAAAACTCTAAAAACATCTTTCTCTGATTGGTACAAAACAAATACAAATACGTTCCTGGATTAACCTAGAAAGTAAGTTGTGTGATGGAAACCAATCTGAAGCAAACATTGTATTTTCTTTTCAGAGTGCATGAAATATTTCAAATCAGACATGACCTGCATAAAAATAACTGGAAGAGTCCCTTACCTGCCGAGAGATGGAGCTGCTTGTAGGATCTGGCACCGCAGAAATAAGGTTGGCAGTGCTCTTTCTATGAACACTATTCATACCAGGCATTTTAGTGATTTTACAGGCTTTGCTACTAGAACTAGAGTTTTTACGTTTTTTTCCTTCTGATTTGTCAAAAGAAAGGGGTAGAGAAGACACTGCGTTATGTGCTCCCAGGGAGTGGTCCCCTGAGTGATGCACAAGAGAAGATACAGACAGATTAGAAGAGTCAATACTGCTTACTACCATGCTCATATGTTTCACTGAGTCTGTTGAACTACTTGATAATGAAGTCCGTCCTGAGGGCTCCGATTTGGCACTGAGTGGGCTTGTTCCGTTATTTGTATTGTGCACAGACATACTGTTATAGGAAGATGTAGCCTGATAGGAGTTCAAAGTCGAACTGGGGTTCAGGACACAGTTCTTTTTGTGGGACCCTGAAAATGAAGACGAGGAAGATGTCTGCAAAGATAACGACGATGAAGACGATGATGATGACGACGACTGCGGCTTTTTCTTTTTGTTACTTGAAGACTCATCACCCCGAGATGACAGGTCTTTCACTTTTGAGGATTTGCTGGTTTTTGTTTTGGATGGCTTGTGGGATGGGGAAGGGATGACTGCTGGCACTGGTGACACAGCTGATGGCGCCTTGAAAGTTGAGTCCATGATACTTAGGCTTGCAGCCATGTGAGGAAAAGCTGTAGTGTGTGACATAATGGAATTCGTATCCGACGTTGTCACAAAGGCAGCGTTTGATAACATGGCTGATGTCATTATGTAAGAAGAAGAAGTGATTCTGGAACTGATAGGCGTTGAAGGAATATACACCGCATTGGGGGTGCTGAAAGGCTGTAAGACGGACGCTGGAAAAGGAGTAGAGACATGTGCTGCTGGAGAAGGCATGGGACTATCTGCCGCAGGAGGAATTTTCCTAAATAAAGAAGAGGGATGGGGAGTGGAAAAGAGAAAAAAGAGGAAAACATTTAGATACATTAAAAATTCCATCTGAACAATGCAGATAGGAAACAAATTCTGAGAAGGACCAACTTGTTGAAAAAGGCAAACCTACATCGTTCCAATTTTGATGCCTATTCTACAGTTCACATACGTTTTCATATTCATTCAAAATTAGCTCTGCATTCTACAGCTTAAAAATGCTTTTGCTTGTGATTTTTCCTCCCTCTTTTTTAACCTGCAATTCCATTATGAAGTTTCCTTGGGATTTAATACAAACAACAAATGCCACCCACAACTGTTTTAATATTGTAAAGCTTCGGGAAAGCTGGATTGTGAAGTACGTTTTCCTAAAAATTAATTTTGAACTGGGGCACATTAAATCTGTGAAGGCAGTGGAGACCTAACAGAGGCTGATTATATAAAGAACTATGCAGCGTAATTTTCTCTATACAATTGTGTCATAGCACATAAGTCCTAAACTGTGTAACTCAGTTAAACCAGAACTGAGCTCCACTTCAGCACAAGTGCTCCATGTAGCAATGACGTGCATAGCATTGCAATTTAATCACTTCATTATGAATTTAAATTTCCTTTTTTCCTCTCCTGCTTTACCAAAAAATAATGCAAATAAAATGCCTGATGGTGGGCTCTATCGAGATCCTAGGCACTCTGCTTCACTCATTGTGTATGTCTGGTTTGAAAGTTCCAGTTATGGAACTGTTTCCATATCAACCTAAACTCACAGGTTAGATTTGATGAGGGTACTAAATGAGCCAGTTCTGGGGGGTTGTGAAGTACTTAATCACTGAGTTTAAAGAGGACAGCTCATCCCTTTCCAAAGGCAGTGGTATTCCTAACAGCTCATTTGGAAGCTGGTTGGATGGGATTAGCTAGGTAAGCTACCGATTAATTTCACTGGTATTGAAAAATCGACAAATTATTAAACAAAGCTTGATAAGATCTGTAACTAGTCGAGTACTATCCTGGGAATACAATCTAATCATAATTCCTGTGAAATTAGTAGAATGTATTCAAATTCCTTTCTGCTAAGCCATCATCATCTATTATTTTATCTAGTTCAGTGTTAACAAAGAACCAGACTTCCATAATGCATCTTGGAAAACTATGTGAGCTTTTCTCATTATTTAAAATACAATTTAATTCACAGTTTAATCCTCTTTCTCTTTGTTAAGAAGCTGTACACCACCATAACTCTGCCCTTGTTATCCTCACTACTGACACCTTGTTAGTTTTTAAAGGCTTACTCTCGCCCTCAAAGAAGTATGACAAAAGAGCAGCACTGGGTGTGCTGTTTTATCATAAATCAAATCCTAATGACAAGGGTTCTCTCCTGGTATTCCTCCTTTGGAGACTGTCAGAACACTGTTTATGGCACAATTACATAAGGGATTATATACAGTTCATGTGCCAGAAATGAGGAAGTCCTACTGCTTGCAACTTGCTATGTGAACAGAGCTGTTTCCCAGATACATTCCTTAGTTCGTTTTTAAGGAAGGGCCCCATAATTCTTACCCACCTTTGTAAAGAACTTTGAGAACTAGGAATAAAAAATACTTTGTAAATGTTATTATCACTCTCAAAACATGGCGTGGTATCCATGTACCTGTAGCTCCAACTACAGAGCTGCACAGGCATCAATTATAAAACAGCTTTACCCATCCTCCTGCTTGGGGAAGACAGGAACAAATCAGTCTAGAGGAGGGTTGAGGACAATAGAAGAATACAATAGGGCTTAAGCACTGTGAGCTTCCTGTGTTACACAAACAAGTAAGTACAGATGGAATTCATTAAAATATTAGAGATTACATAAATAGATAGAATTTGGGAAAACATTTACAATTGGATTTAATAGGAGCAGGATGAGGCCTGTTTATTTCTTATAGAGGTTATTTTTGGTTTTCATGATAGCAGTGGTACTAGTAACACATTTTGTTTGTCCTAAGAAACAAAGCCAATAGATAACAAGTTTTAACCTTCTTATTTAAGAAAACTAAGTAGTTTTATTTGTGGAAGGTGACAGACAATAGTTAACAGCCAAATTTACAAAGTAGAAGAGAGGAACTGCCATGCAGATCGAGCATGATCTGTCCCTAAATAGACATGACACTGGCCCTTTTATGGCAAAGCCACCCATTTCCAAACTATGTCTCCCAGCACAGTAGCACTGTTATTATCATCAAGTTATCAGGTTAATCAGACAAGTCGAGCTTTAGTGTTTCAAAAATATATTTAAATAAAAGTCAAACCTTGTTTATCTAATGGCTGCCATCCAATGAATATAACACAGTCCTGATAATAAACAGTGACATGAAACACTGCACTTTATTGTCATTACATTGGAAGTATGCATATGCTGTAGCAGAATACCCCCCAAAAAACCAGAATCAATCCTACCTGCAGATGGCATGAGCTTCTCAAATAGATTTTTTTTTAAAGAATTAGCATGGGTTTTATTAGTGCAGTCTATTTTCATGTACCTGTGCAGCCAAAGCCTACAGTGGTTGGAACTTGCACACATAATATAGAAGGGCTTCAACAGTGAGTAATCAGAACTTTAAGATCTCATCGCCAGCACGGGCACTATGGACTAAAAAACTATCACATTCCATCTTATGCACAGGCAATTGTGTACCGAGTTCCTGATCTTACAACACAAGAGTCTTACAGAGCAAAGTCTGAGTGAGTAATAACAGCGCACGATACAGGTATAGAAGTCTAGGCAAAACCTAACCTGTGTGATATCAAAACGTATCTCCATACCCAAAAAACACTGAGTTTTAATGCTTTAATGTTAACTACTGAACTATTCCTCCCCAGATTCAGAGGGACTGAAAAAAAAAAGTGCTAAATCTGGTGTAAATTTAGATCAGAATAGGAGATTGTTCAGTTGTGCTTGTGTATTCCTTAAGAGAGAAGAGAAAATCTGTACTTGTTTTACTGCTATGCCCTAATACAGAGCTAACTTTCAAATGCTTCCCATGGAGTGTTTAATTTAGAAGTTTTACAGAATTAAAAATGTTAAACTCCCCACCAAGTGTAAACCCCCCACTTACTTCCACATCTGTGAGTTCAAGTGTTTTTCTACCATGGAGTTTAGCGCGAATCGAAAATGGTCCCATCTTCTGTCAAAGACATAGTACCCTCTTCCCATTAAGCGACTGCCATACGAACAAAACTGAAAGAAAAGATATTTCAATGTTGATTAAAACATATATATACACATTATAAAATAATCATTTATAGATTTAGGAATACCTTTGTAATTTGTATCATGTATACAAAACACCTTTAAAAAAGGTGGTTTCCACTACCTACAGCATAAATAATTTTTAACTATACATAAATATGTGCACGATGTTTCAGCTCAGTGCGAAGTATACTTCATATTTCACTAATAAGTCAGTTTACTATTAGCCACCTATGTGCAGCAGGAAAAGAATATAAATGCTGAGGTAACGTTAAGAATCAGTTCCGCCTACTAATACCCTTTACTGCCTCTGAAAGACAGTTTCAGCACTCTGTACGCACCAAACCTCTTAATTGCATAACAGGAATAAAAACGTAACTGAAGAGGAAAAAGGTGCAACAAGAGTGTCGTTAGTATCTACTTAATAAACAAACAAACCAGTGACAGGTTAGTAAATGTGTAACTATGCATGGCACCTGCGCTACACAACAGAACAGTGGGTACCCTCTTCACAGCGTATGGAAATCATCTAGAGGAGTAGTAAATATTTTGAGAGTTCTGCAGAGCTCAGGCATATCTGCTCTGCTTCCTCTGGGGAACTTCCTGAAAAGTCCTACTGCAGTACATGGAAATGGGATTATCAGGAATCTACCCTTCTTCAGTTCAGTTCTACTGATCTCACACAGAGAGCTGCCACAAAACATGATTGTGGGAGAGAAACCCATTATAAATCATCCTCAGAATATAAGACAACACTCCACCATGCAGGGACCAAGTCCCCAGATTCTGCTGAGAGCAGAAGCTGCTGATGCAGTAGAACATCATCTGTTTACAGTACCTTCAGCTTAGTGGACAGTGAGTAGTGACTCCCTGTTTATCTTACATCTGTTTCATTACAAGGTTAAACAGGCTAATTAAAACCACCACCTAAGCTGATAAACTAGTCTCACCTCCTAGTGCCACAGATCAGCTACCACTAAGAGGCAGGTTAAGAAGCTGCTGCCTTTTCTCCATCAATTACTACCAACCAGCTGGGAGATGGACTTTATAAGGAAAACAGTGCACTTCAATATGACACAGCAAGTTAGCAGAAGCTTGGGCTGAAGGTGATTTATACCATCTTTCCTGACTTCCTGTTGATGTGGACTAAACCCAGCTGCACTACCAGTCACTGCTTCAGCTGGGAGGTGCTGAGATCTCAAAATACAGGTGAGTCAGTGGGATATACCTTGAAACAGAACAAAGATCCTAAACCAGAATGGTCATTGACAGCCAGGCCTCACTGGTGATGCCTGTACAAGACTGTTCGTTCATTTGTGTGGACACACATGCTATGAAGCTTTAGTTTTTAATTCATAGAGAAGCAGTCAGCAAAAGCAAAGTAGAATACAACAGTACCAAAGAAGCAGGAGGTTCCTGCATATCGTCGTATGATATGGCCTATAATAATTCTTCTTTTCTGTGTAAGAACCAAATACAGAATTTCATCTGACAGTTATTTTATGTTCAGCTCACACTTTTTACTGGTGTCTGACAGTAACAAGTTCTCCTTTGCTCTAGGGAATACAGACAATGCTACAGTTATCACAGTGTTTGTTTTACTCTGCATTATCATATGGAAAACACGTAAGGGAACTCATCATTAATTTCATTCCTTGGCTCAGTTTTGATGAGAACCAACTGCTTAGAAGTTCAAGAGTTCTCCCATTCCTTCTTGGTTTGTACTGTGTAAACAAGTTCACACTGCAGAGATAATGCCACAAGGCAGCTCTTACTACTTACCATTAAATTTCTCACCAACATGGGAGAGACAAAAACAGCTGCCAGAGAAGCACATACTTGAGCCACCAAAAAGCAGACAGGCTAAGCTGTACTCTAGACTTTCCATTTTTAGATGAATGAAGCAATGGCTCCTAAGTCCACACGCACTCACATAAATGATACTTAATAACTGATTCAAAACAGATGACAAAAATCAGTAAAGCACTGTAATAGCCCATTGTTGCCATATGATTTTCAGAGCTGCAACCAATTGCAAGGTACAGTTTTGTAAGAACTATGACTACAATGAGGTTAGCTGTTCATGTCATAGTGAAAACAGTGCAACTTTCCTCACTTGAGCAAAATTGCACATGAGTTTCAATCTACTGAGAGGAAAATCTAAAACTAGAACTTGTGATTTTCGGTTGCTCATCTTGTTCTACAACCCCTCTGTCACATGCACTAACCAGTCTTTTCCTCCTACCTTATCCCATCCATATCATTTTCTGTTAAATGTATTTGATTTCTTTAGAACACAGTTTTCAGAGTGTAAGGCCCTCATTCCTTACATTTTTACTAAATTACTTCTTTTCCTCCCCTCTCCAACTACATAAGAATTGCAGCAAAGCATGCCAGAGACAGACACATACCCCAAGAGGTCTGGGATGGTGTCCAGAAAAATGACAGTCTAATTTCTCAGATTCTTCAGCTCCATCCGCTTCTCCTTCATCACTGGACAATCTGCTTGTTAAATCTCCTCCCATGGAAGGCAGTGGCAGTTCTGGTACGTACCCACTGTGGTTTGAAGAACTGTTGCTGTTTATGCTATTTGCAGATGACGGTCTAGAAGGAGAATATATATTTAAGCCATCGGTGCTTAAAGGCTCTGCAAACCTGCCTGCCAGAGTCAAGCATCAAAGTAAATTACACCACAAATGATCACATAAAGATACAGAATAGCTGACACTTGGTCTTATCACAAATGTATCATGGGTTATCACCCAGTTAATGTTAGCAGAAGCACCTCTGTACTGCCTGAAATTTTAAATTTGCCTCTTACAACATACAGGTTTTCTGTATCTGCCTAAAATCCATCAGAACAAAGTAGGAATGTCTTCACACCACAGGGCGTGAGGATGCCTTGCCTTTCAAAAGTAGCTTGGAAACAAATTAGAAGTGGTGGTGGAAAAGGATTCTCAGTTACAGTTTGTACAACCAAGTATGTATGTGGACCTCTGAGGTTGGAGGAGCTGTCTATGTTGAGCAAAATCTGATCTTCAATCTCATGAATTAATGCTACCAGGACACAGCAGTCACTAAGACTGTGGACAGGTGCCCTCTTCTGAACTGAGCAGGGATTGCTAACCAATGCTCATCAGCTAGAAATAACTGCTTGCAGTTGCTGTTACATAGCATACATTGTGTGAGTGCTCCTCAGCCTTTGGTTAATATCGTGGAGGTCAAGCCAAGTCACAATCAGGAAAACAGCAAGCTCTGCCTCAGCAGAGCAGGGAGCATTTACACCAACTCTTCCCACAGCAGAGCTGCAGCCTTGTTGGCTCCCAGCAGAGAGGTGGCAAGACTTTCCTCTGGCACAGGGCTTGCAAAACCAGACAGGATAGAACAGGGGCACTGCAGCAGAAATGGAAGTGTAGATTGCACAAACATAAGGAGGATTTTAGCTGATACATTATCTACTACCTTTGCAATGTCTTCAGCTGACTCTCATTCAATTTGCATTCC
This sequence comes from Forpus xanthops, assembly GCA_032466535.1. Lineage (NCBI taxonomy): Eukaryota > Metazoa > Chordata > Aves > Psittaciformes > Psittacidae > Forpus > Forpus xanthops. The sequence continues at coordinate 95,833 of JASSUY010014464.1, read as the reverse complement.
ACTTTTGCTTCTTTCACTGTAACACCTACTAACACCACCTGCCTGTCCCTCCATGCTCCTCCCTATGTAAGCACTGGGTAAAGTCACTCCTTCTCCAAAAATTATGCAGATTTCTCACCAATTTATCTGTGGGTATTCTTCTGTTGTCCTTTCACTCAGACTCTGTAAGACCAACCTCTGCCATTGTACAAATAAAATGTCCTTACTGCTTAATGAACACACAGAAAGCATTGGAAATGCTGTTTTTAGAAGACTTGAGATAGCAAATAAAACAAATAACTCTTTGAAATAGAGACTTAGTACAAAAGACCCCAAATGGGTAACCAATCCTGACCAAGGCTTCTGCAAGAAAAGAAATGCAAAGCAAGATAAATATGAACAAAACCAACTCGTTTACCTCTTTTGCTTCAGCCAAAGCTAGTACCAAAAAAAAAAAAACCCAAACAAAATATATGAGAAGCTTACTAGAGGATAATTAGAATTTCAATTAGATCCAATACCTCACACTAGCTTTCCTAGAGGGATGTCTTTGCATTGCCTTTCTGAAGGTTCTTTTTCCCCTTTCTAAGAAAAATCTCCAAAATGAGGTAAGACATGCTACAGCATTTCAAATCAGTACCTTTAAGAACTAGCTGCTTACATTACCATTTACACTAAATGATCCCCTTTCTTACAAGACATTCCACCCATGTAACTGGTGAAGTATTTGCAGAGAAATATTCTACATAAATGTGCAGAATTTCCCGACTGACACCTACCCTGGTTCATGTAAATAGACTTCTATTCCCAAGTGTGCCAGAATGACTTCAGTGTGACCTTTCCTAATTATTACTGACCATTTTAGCCAAAAAATGCAGTCAGTCTGAGATTCTGAGCCTAGAGTGGACATCACTCCTTACCTTATTCCCAATCAGATCATGGGCTACCATGGACAGATTTAGGCTTATATAAGCATAGTCTATCTTCTACTGCTAGCAGAAAATCTTGTATGTTTTACCATGCAATAGCCTAAAGAAGTGATGAATCCTTATAAAATGAGCTGTACCAAAGACTAAGACATTTCTCACAGCACCTTCAGAATGCAACATTCCACACTGGAGAACTGCTTACCTTGGAAGTACAGAATTTGGTGGTCTAGATTTTGCAGGAGATGTTACTTTAGATTCTTGCCCAGAGTTCACTGAAGATCCTGACAGGGAGTCTTGTGCTGGTGTGGGCTGGCTCTGATAGCTTTCCCTTGCAGATGGTGGATGCTCTTTGTCTTTTGCAACTTCTTTTTCCCTGGATCGAGCTTTGTGTTCAGCTAGAAGGATGTCAAACTGTTTTTTACGGCCTGGAACTGCTCGTCGATGATTAAGTGAATGAGTCTAAAAATAGGGTGGTTAAAAAGCATTTGTGTGTGCATGACATTGTTTATGAGTCCTCTATACTTCCGATACACCACAACTCTAAAAGATAAAATCTACTTCAAACAATTTTAGCCACAGTTATGGAAATAAAGCTATTATTCTACATTATCTTTGAGAATTTATAAAGTCATTCTTAAGAAATGCCAACATTGAGGCTAAAATTACTTCTTGCAAATGTTTTCATATAATTGAGTCTTATTGAGTTACCTTGTCCAAGACAGAAAATGTAATCCCAATAATTTTAAAGCATTAAGAAGTAACATCATTGTAGCTTTTAACTTACAATGAAAAATTGATTTCATTGGATTGAAAAAAACACAGTTTAAAGTGAATTTAACTGATCACCTCTACTGAGAGGCAGCACAGGCACATACAAATATTCATCTTATACTGCTGCTACTTTTTGACATCAGACTTATTGCTATCACAAGGGCAGCCTCCAAGTAATTTATAATACAAAAGTCATGTTATATTTTTTTACTACAACCTGACTATAGCATTGTTGCACACTTGAACCAAAAAAGGAGCATTTAAAGTTAGTGCTTGTGCTGCTACATGACACTTTAATGCTTTTTGCTTAACCAAATGACAAGAAAAAAGATCTTTTTTAGAAATTTCAGTGGAATAATGCAGATGCTCTGATTCAAAGAAACAGATTTACCTGAAGACAGCGTCTGAATACCATACCCATTGTCTGTAAGACAGGAGCAGGTATGCCCTCTCAAACTACTGTGGCAGGATTTAAACTATAACAAAGCATCTGATATTTTATCTTCTAAGAAAAATACCTTGCAGGTGAGTGATCTTGTGCAAGGTTTCTTTGTTTCAGGATCCAGTACTCCACAGTGTTTATTTGGGTCAAATTCTCTTTCTGTTTGATGAGGGTAAGTAGAAAAAGGAGAAGAAAAAAAATTAGATCACAAGAGATTTTAGCCAGAGTAGCTATAGTTTTTGCCTGATAAACTTAATTCAACCAGGCTCAACCTGAACCATTCATCTCCACCCCAGCACCCCACAACTGTGCCACATCCATCACTCTTACAGTTGTGCATGTTATGTCCTTACATGTTTCAAACTATTTGGTACAGGATTTCAGTCACAGACTTGTCAGAAATAAGTGGGCTTACAAGGCTGTACTCTGAAGAGTGGCCCAAACATAGGACCAAGCCAAACACCCACAGTTCAATTCCCCCTCTGATACTGCCTGCCGCTGAGACCATGAAACACTGCGTGCCCAAATCCAGCTTCTCAGTTTGGCTGAGACACTATCACAAGTGCTTTCACCAACATTTCTTTGATACAGAGAGAACTCTGAAAAACAACCTGTGGTGTCTCAAAAGTAAACACAAGATTACTAATGGCATTTTGAAAACAAAACTTATCTGAATCTGTCTCCCAAGTCTGTGTAAATATAACATGTATGTACTTCTTATTTCCTAAGTGGGGGGAAGGATGGAGTTTCTAGTGTGCAGAGGTTATAAAAAAAAAAAAGAAGGCATTTATATCAGTTCTACTCATGATTAACATTAAAAATTCACTTATATTTAATAGGCTGTATTTCCATATTTTATTTTCATAAATATTTTAATATTTCTATACCACAGCATCACCTCCTTTAGGTCATGTTAATACAATTTTAGTGTTTGCACTGTAGAGCTGTAACAAAACTATGGACTTACACATTGCAGTTTATGCCAGCAAAAGAAAAAATAAGTCTACCATTATATTTATATGCCTTGACATGGTATGCTTTAATTGGCAGCCTGGTTTGCTTTTGTTTGATACTGGAATACCAACTCTTTGCCAAAGCCTATTTTAACTATACAGCGGTGCTACATTTAGATACAATAAATATCCTGTATCAAATGCAAACTTTAATTTGAGGATCTAAAAATTCTTTATAAACAAATCAGAGCTAAGAGGAAGAGGCAATTCACAGCTAGGCTGCAATGTTATGACAGCATCACAGCAAGCAGAACAGCTGGAAGAAGACACATGAGGCCAAGCAGTCTACGTTGGACAGCAACTGTCATTCAGGTGACACAGTTACTAGCAGTTTTATGTATTCTGCTATGTGGACTCCAAAACAATAAAACAAACATGAAATGGTTCTGTCATCAAGTTATTAGCAGAGACCTACCAAAAAGTGAGCTTGGAAAAAACAGTTGGTACTGTTTTTCTGATGAAGGGAATGAAACCTGTCATAAGCAGTTGCAGTTTCTGTGGCCTTTATGACACAACAGAAACAGAGAAGTAGCTGTGTGTGACTAAATGCAATAAACATTATTTTCCACTTAATGAATGAAAGCATGTTCATGAACCAAAAGAGTTAATTACTCCTGGTTTTTGAGAGTACAGTGTTCCTTCCTATCACAGTTTCCTGAACCACCCATCTGATTACCTTCAGCGCACATGAAAAATCACCAAATAAACAATATAGGTTATAAACATGCCTTCAAATGAAAAATCCTGAGGGTAACTGTAATGCTGTGGAACATGTTCTGAAAGTCATTGAGCGTGGACTGTTTTGGACTCACAGGGAAATATACTTCAAGAATCAAAAGTGCTCCTTCGGGAGTGTCCATCCAGATTGCTACTTATCAGTATGAGTGTCCTATCCAAGCGAGACTTGCAGGGCTTATTACAGCAAAGCCACTTATCAGGAAAACATTCCGAGGCAAAAAAAAACATGGGCAGCTACAGAAAGCCATGGTCAGGAAAAGTGGAAGTGTTTGCCATCTACCAAACAACAAAATCAAACACTTTCCCTGAGGAACAGAAAATACTGAACAAGCAGGGAACCAATTGTCCTGTCTGAAGTGTGTGTGGTTTTGCTCCAGAGAAATCATGAACAGCTGCAGACAAGTCTGATTTGGGCAACACAAGAAGATTTTCACCTTCTTACCAATAACAAAATGCAGCTTCTGACTACCATTGTATTAGGAATGTGTAGTGCGAGAACCCCAAGACTTCTGTGCACAACACAGCACACTAAACACTATGTTTGGTGGACAAAGTAGGGCATTCTTTATCACCTCACTGAAAGTAAGGGCCCAAACTGAATTGCCTCAAACTCTTGTTTGTAATACAACAGGTATTTTGGGGGTAAACTGGGCATCTGCATTCTTTAACTTCACCTCAAAGAGAACAAGGACTAACAAAGATTTAGGGGGGAAAAGAATAATTTTTATATAAATATATGTTAACCCCATGTATTTTTTGCAGTTTGCTACTAGGGAACACTGATCCACTTATGGTGGGCAGCTACAGACCGTCTTTTGTGGTCCCACAAGCTGTTTCCTCTCTCACTACAACAGCACTCCTGAAAAGAGGGACAGGTCCATTTATCACCCAACCAGTCACCAGCTTTCAGCAAACAAAAAAAACCCCAAACTTCAGCCACAGTCAGGGAAATGGTGTGAGAGAGAGAGAGGAGGTTGCTAAAAGGGAAAGAATACAGATGTAAAGCAGCCAGACCTATTAAAAAGCTACAAAAATTAACAGCTGGACTGCAGAATGCTGAGGGAAACTTAAATCCTGTAGGCACTGTCTCCTTCTTTTAATGAGAACTGAATTAAATTTATGGGATATTTAAAATAATCATCTCATTGACCTTCCAAGATCTTTTACTCAGCCTTTGCAAAGTCCTGTATAATAATGGAGAAGAATCCATCATAGTGACATGCAATCTACAGGCAATTCATCTACAGCGCTTTCAGGACTTCTGTTTGCATCATTGCTAAATTATTCTGTTGCTGCATCAATACATGAGGCAGTAGAAGCCTGAATAGATTCCAAATCTGATCGTGACAGAGGAGCTATAAAAAAAGGTATCAATTCTGTGGATTTGTTAGCCATACAAAAGTTAACTATTGGAGTCTCAGTACTCTGCAGAAATCTCCACCAGTGAAACACTTCCCAGCCGAGGAGACACTGCACATGACAGCTTAGGGACAGGACAGCGACGGAGTCACCTCCATGGGAAAAGCAAGCAAGCTGAAGGAATGCCCTACAGAAATTATTCTCCTCTATGAACACATTTCAGCAAGCACTTGTACAAAACATGGCATGAATATCACCTACAGCCCTACAGAGCAGTATGTGGTGACATGGGGAAAATAAGTATCTCAAATAGCATCGGTTTCTACTGCCCAAGTAGGAATTCAGAACTATTAGCTAGACTGAACATCTAAACCATTAGAGGGAATAATAGGTTAAGAGAAAGCAACATTTTAAATTAACTATAAAGAGGTTTTATTAGAGTAACAAACTGGATCTTAGCAAGTGAAATGTAAGGTTTAAAAGTTCAGCAACTTTCTCATAGTAATTTTTTGTTTTGTGGAAGGCTATAAATGAACAACTGTTTTCTTATATGGCACCCTTAAGGAATTAAGAAAGCAATCAGTTACTGAATCCTTTAAGGCAATGGCCTTGTTCCACACCCCACACAGTCCTAGCAAACACCTCACACTGCTCTGGAATCAAGCCAAGGCAACAGTACCATAGGCTGGCTGCCAAATCTGAGAGATGAAAAAAATAAACCTGATATTCAGTCAAAAAACCAGGGCACACTCATTAACTGGAAATGAAAGCATTTATCTTACACACCTTACACTTGGTTCGTAACTACTACACATTTTGGAATCCTGTGAACTAACTTTCTGCCAAGCTGATGAGCTGATGTGGATCATGCTGCCATTAGCAAAATTAGCCTTTCAGTGCACACAAGAAGTTCCTGCCCAAATCACAAAGTACTGCCAGTTGATGAATAGACCCTGCACAGCTTCTGAAGCCATAAAATCAAGTCAGTTACTTTTGCTTAACACACACACACAAGATATCTCAAAACACTTTGTTTCCTTTCATTCCCCACAAAATATGTTTTCAGCTTTAGGGGAAAATACTGCCCAACAGCTAGCACAGGTCACATCTGGGGAACACCATGGAACATAATTCTTTCTCCAAATGGATGGCATCACCCTTTCTAACAGAGCCTCTGCCTCTACCCTCCCCATGACGGGGCATTCTGTGTTTCAGTGGCTGGTTTGCATGGGGACCTACATCCTCAATACTGCCCTGCCTAAGGCCATCTGGGGCATTTCCACATTTAATCCCTCAACCTTACCATCCTATGTTGCTGAGAAAACTCGAGATTCCCACACTACAAATGTCTTTACTCATGTGGGAACTGCAGGGGAAGGAGGGTGAAAGGGAGTTATGACTTTTAAGACTTCCCCAGCATTCCCCATATCTTCTTAGAATTTTCTAGTATTTAAAACCAAGAAAGAAGATTCTTTAAAGAATCATGACTTGGTGGATAATCTCAAAACCTGAACTGCTCAACTTGATCCTGACTATGCTGACGTCACTCTTATAAAAGGTGCATCTTTTATTGTATACAGACCCAGATCACATAATGGCTTCTGCCTTTCTGTTTTACTAAATTTACTTCCCTAAACACTTCTATTTGGTCTGTTGGTCAGTTAGGAAACACATGAAAAACTCTAATTTCAAGCTTAATATAACGTGTATTTTGAAAATGTTTTACACATGCTAAGAGTGTAGAAGTTTTCTTCTTCATATAATGCAAACTGGCATCTTACAGTAAAAAAAACAAACCAAAACCAGGCTACTGCATTTTACAGCTACAGAAATCTGAGCTGTTGAAATAGTAATGAAGAAAGACTGACAACTTCAAAAGACAAAGTACAACATCACTCACCTGAAAGTCTTTTGTAAGGCTTGTTACTGCTTTTAGTGCCATTTTGGTGTTTCTTGTCTATTGATGGAGCTACAATTCCTTTGCCGTTCAGAATCTTTTCTGGTGATGGTGGCACTGACTTGGATGTCAGACCAGATTTAACCAGAGTTGGAGCAGGTATGGTGGATGAAGACGCTGAGGAAGAGGTGATCGTGGTAGTGGTTGCAGAATTCATTTTAACATTGGCACCATCTGCCTTCACTAGGTTAGGAATTTTCTCTAGACTGACTACTGGAACAGGAACGCTGCAAAACCAAAGAAAATTCTTCAGGTTGTATTTTCTGTACCACAGATTTACAGTTACTTTATCCCCTTTCACAGATACAAAACATTTTGATGCAAAGGATACAGTATCTTAAGACCAGACTAAGATGAAATACTTACTACCATTATTGACTATTTGTCCAATCAAATGTTTCTAAAGCCAGCCATCCGTCTTTGAAGAGAATTATGAAAATGAACTGTGGTTTGAAAGTTTTTTTTTTAAGATCCGATCCTCTACGATTCATAAACAAAATAAGTCCTTTGTACTAAGCAAAGCATACCCTCTTACATACATGGTCTCATGCCTTTAACACAAACACAGATACGTGTGTGCTGCACTAAACTCACCAGGATGTGAGCAATATGTGCTTGCAGGCCAGAAAACCAACCATATCCTGGGCTGAATCAAAGGAGTATGACCAGCAGGTTAAGGGAGGTGATTCTGCCCCTCTACTCTTGGTGAGACCTCCCTGCAGTCCTGCATCCAGCTCTGGGGCCCCCGACACAGGAGGGACATGGACCTATTGGAGTGAGTCCAGAGGAGGCCATGAAGATGATCAGAGGGCTGGAGCATCTCTCCTATGGAGACAGGCTGAGAGCTGGGGTTATCCAGCCTGGGGATGAGCAGGCTCCAGGGAGACCTTACAGCCTCTTCCAGTATCTAAAGAGGCCTACAAGAAAGCTGGATAGGGACTTTTTACAAGGCAGAATGGCTTTAATCTGAAAGAGGGAAGTTTTACATTAGATGTTAGGAAGAAATTCTTTACTGTGAAGGTGGTGAAACATTGGCACAGGTTTACTGGAGAGGTTGTGGATGTCTCATCCCTGGCAGCGTTCAAGGCCAGGTTGGATGGGGCTTTGAGCAACCTGGTCTAGTGGAAGGCGTGTCCCTGCCTGTGGCAGTGTGGTTGGAACTGTATGACCTTTAAGGTCTCTTCCAACCCAAACCATTCTGTGATTCTGTGACAATGTTTGCTGGCAGTATTAATATTTTTAAACAAATACAAAAATAACTTATTTGCTCAGATGCGTCTGAATGAGACACAAGTTCTAAAAACAAGATTTTAAGCACAGAAATCTCAACAGTGGTCCCTTTAAAAGTATTAAAATCCTCAATGAATTGAGAATTACTATAATGTATTTTTAATAAAATCTTATGAACTTTAAACAAAATTTCCCAATATAATTATTTGCTTGGTTGGTCTTTTTCAGAGTAAAGTTTAAAAAAATAACTTCTCCTAACTTGACTACCATCACAGCATATTTGTGACACTAACAAACGTTAACCTCCTCCATTTGGCAGCAAAAGATTGAGATAAGTGATTTTTGATTCCGACATTATTTTAACACTTCCAGCTCCTACCTCCATGAGGAAATACCCATCACTGACAGCTGATTTTTACCTACCCAACAACTCCAAAAGAGGATGTCTTGTGACTACTAATCTGCATATAATGTGTAAATTATATACCCCTCCTTACTGAAATGAACCCAGAGAAAAAATACTAGTTAAACCCCACCAAATTCTCAGTCTTTAAGCCCAGATTTCATCGGAAGCTGCAAACAAAAATGTCTCACTTATTCAGCTCTTCTCATACACAGCCCGAAGAGCTGCTTTGGCCAAACAGTTGACTGTCTGCCTTGTAGGCTAATTCACACACAGATCATGCAAAAATGACAGTTTTCAGACTGTCATTCCACACTGAGCAAACAGAAGAAACACAGGTTTTCCTAAATACAAATGCAATGGTGACGGTTAAAAGAGGTAAAATACATTCCTCATCCAGAAGCATTAGAGTCTCCTTAACAGTAGTCCAATCCTTTTCTTTCTTAATTGCAGAGAACTAAGCTAACATCTGTAATTTTAATCCCCATCATAAAGGTGACAGCAGAGGAAGCTGTCCCACGCAGAAGTTCTTTAAACTTGGGTATGCTCTAATTTTAGTATTATCTTAAAGGTTTAACTTCATATACATGCTTAAAGGTAAAATAAGGCCTATTCACAGAGTGAGAAATTACTCCTTAGCAAACTACACTCAAAGAACAATCCTCTTGCACATCACTGCAGTCATTCTGCATGGTGGTGCAGAGCTTCTGCAAGCATTCAAAACCACAGAGCCATCTGTTAGACACACAACCATTCTTACACACAGATATATGTTGAGGTGTGCTTCAGGATGCAGTTAGGGTAAGCAGAGCTCCTTGCCAGAGATGACACTGTTGACAGTATCCCAAGACAGGCAACACCTGCCTGGCTGCACATCGCCTTATTTACTATATTTTCAAAAGAATCTTTGAACCAAGGGCCTGTTTAGATTTATTAAGGACACCTGCTGAAAAGGACAATTAGAGAAACAACATGCAACAAATGAAAACCAAGGAAAGGATTATGACAGTTAAGTAAAAATGAGAAAAATGGGAGTTGGCCAAAGATAGGTGAGAAAAATCTGCACTCAGTTTTTCTAACAAAAGAAATCCCAATAATAGCAATTTTTACCTAAAGGACAGTACAATAGCAACTGGCATTGCAAAAATGAGAGGAATGTTAGGTGTTGCATCTATACTAAGAAGGAAGCTTGATAATGCTCTCCAGTCAGATCAAGATGGTTTTTGTTTCCCTCAGTAAGTGTAAAGCGCCAGCTGAAAAATCATGATTTATTTTTTTAACATAAGCAAATCTGGATAATGTGGCCATGAGTTCCGAAACAGTTGGAGAGATAGCAGGTCTCAGAATATTAATATCTCATTGAACCTTGAAATACTTGGCAACTGAGAGAAGACAGCGGAGCGCTGCTGTCGCATCCATACTGAAAACACAGTAAGTAATGGAAGATGTAATGGAAAACCTAAGTTGATAAATGATTAGGTCACATGGTTTTGCTGAAAACTGGATCATGGGAAAGAAACCTGGTTTCACTTTTTGATGAGGTTACCAGTTAAGCTGACAATGGTAACTGTAAAAATGTTTCCACTTTCAAAAGGCATTCTAAAACCCAAATAAGAACAATTTAAAAGCAATTGTTAAAACAACGTAAAATAAAAACTTGTTTTTTCAGAGCATTATGATTCAATAGGGGTGCTTGCTAGGGAAACGTTTTAGACAACATTACTAAGTCTGACACCACTGAAAACCTCACAGGTCTTTAGAAAAAAATACAAGATTTGCTGATGGGATCAGGATGGAGGGAAACCAGATAATTCTAGTCTATTCCATTCCATTCCTATCCTCTCCTTCAGTAGAACCTGTGAAAAACTCCCTGAACAGTTTGAGTGACTTTTCCTCTTGAGTATCTTGTGGTAAGTTTTTTTTAGTTCCAAGCCATTGCCTGTCACTGTTGTTCCCAAGCAAGAAAAACAACTGTAGTATGTCAAAACACTACTCATGCCTGGAGCTCCTTATTACCCTTGTTTTTCTTTCTTTAGGCTTTTATCAATTAGTTTTCCTTGCTGCTATGTAATTTTGCTGGGATTTTGGTTTGGTCATTCATAACGGCATTTGTTCTAAAACCTCAGCCATCCATTCAATTCTTTTCAAATTTGGTGAGAAAAGAAATTCATAGACATTTAAAAACATAAACCATTGCTCTATTCTATGTCGCTGGGATTGCCTCTATACTGTAACAAAATACTTGTGATTTATTGTTAGAATATGTGGCCCAAGTTACTTCTGCTGAATTTTGTTTCCAATTCCATGCTGCATTAGGAATAACCTTAGATCTTAACTAGCTTCACTTTTTCAACCACAGTATGAATAATGGTATTTCCTAACACAAAGAAATAAAAACTAAGAGATGACTAAAAACATCCTTTGAGAAGTAATATCATAAATTCTAAATGATAACCTATAGGTTTACCTTTGTGATCCTATTTCTGTTCTCAGAAAGAGTGTCAGTTTTCTACATGTTGTTGAAAACCACCATGCTTCCCTCTCATTTTCTGACCTTCTGACAGGCAATGACGAATCCTCATGGAGGGAGGTCGAAGAGACTTGCTTCAGCATTACCCCAGTTTCACAATGAGGATGGGTGGAAATAAACACCCTGTAGCACCACAGCACCAAAAACCTTCATGGCAACACTCAGAAGCTGTGCTGGCACTCAGCAAGTGAAGCAGCATCCTTTAGGCAGGTCAGCAGCAAGGGAGAGAGTTGCTGGCTAACAGGAAAGCCTTTTAGAAGGCATACCAAAGCTAGCCTTTTTAATTATGATTGCTTGTTCATTATTACTGTTATTACTACCAGTCATCTTATTCTTTGCCCTTTTCTATTTTCTACCCTTGTCAATCTCAACTGCAAGCTTCAGAAAATGAGGGTTTACATTTATCTTGAGCAGAGCGCAGTGGTGCTCCAGCACTGCTCCAGTCTCTAAGCACTGCTGTATTAATAGCAACGATCTTAGAGAGATACAAGGGGAAAAAAAATCAGAGCTGACAGATATTCCTGGATGATGTATTCACAATAATCCTTCATATTCCAGCTACAAGAAGGGAAGTATTAAAACAGCAGCTACAAAAAATGAAACGGTTCCAGATCTTTTTCATCTGATCATTCTGATCCTGCTTTTTAAAGCATTAGCCAAGGAGCAACCTGAACCTCTACAGCACATCTTGGAACAACACAGGATGTGAAGAAGAGAAAGAGCTACTCGGTCAGTGTTCAAGATGACTCAACCAAAGCTACAATGAATTAAACAACAGAAGAGTTGGGTCCACACACAGGCAAACATGACAGCAAACAGATCTGCTGGGCTGTGCTGTTGCAGAAGACGTTGCTAAAACCCTGCTATTAATTGTCACAGCTAAAATTTACAAGAGATGCTGTATGAAAGGATTAAGCAAGTGCAACAATGGTTATTCCAGGTGTGGAAAGCAATCATTACCAGCAATGAGCTAATCTGATAAATGTCTGGAAGAATTCCTATCAAGTAAACATTTGTGGTATGAGACCAAAACGTAACAGACTAAAACACGGAATAACTGGAAGCTTCTGAAGATGATAAACCACAACACACTTGGATGCATGATGCATTCCATTTGCATTTTTGAGACAAATGTATTTCTGCCAATTGAGTATTTCCTTCCAGAAGATAAGTGGGTGAAAATCTATGCAGAAAGCTGAATGGAAGATATAATCATAAAAAAAGAATTAATTTTATGAATAATTTCTCCTTTAAGAAAATCAGACCTGCTGAATATTCTCTAGAATCCTAAATAAAAATGATAATCCACTAATGGAATAGGAACACGTACCTTCTGTAACAGCTGTCAGCTCTCTATAACCTGTGATGATTATCAGACTGATTTTATTCTCTAACAAGTCATGCAATCTAAGCCACTTACCACTTATTTTTGAAAGACAATCTCACTGATCTCCACTTCACACTGTTTGTGATTAGTTGTGTGATGAATACAATATCTTTAACTACTGTCCGCCTCATTTTCCACCAGGGGTAAACAAAACCACAGCATTATCTCCCAGCAGAGCTGCAAGAATTGGGTAATTCACAAGTACAACTACTGACATATTTATTGCTAAAATATCAGCAGAGCAGTACAACATTTTTATATGGCTAAATCTACGTTGATGATCATCAGCAAATGTTTGGGAAGTTCCCAATAAAGGGAAAAAAAGGGAAAAGGGATTGGTGGAAATGCCCAGTTATTTTGTTCCCTTCCAGTTTTTACTGACTGACAGAATGCCATCTGTTGCCAGAACGGAAGATATTGTTTATAGATTCAGTTAATATGCTGAAATGTGGATCTCTAAGTTGCTGTCTGTAACACTAGGATGAGAAACAGGTTCATAGTCAATAGTGTTAATAATCCAAAGTCCTTTCTGATTTTTCTTTAATAAGACTTTATTAAAATAAAATCCTCTCGTATAAAATCCTCTTCAACATTCGGAAGAAAAGGTCACTATTCAGTCAGTAGCATTTTTTTTTTATAGTAAATGAGGCAGACCTTAATTGGAATAGCCTCTGTCTCATCTATGTGTATCTGTGTGTGGAAATTAATCACATAGATTTTATATTTTCAGAATTATATACCAAAATTGTCTGTAATGCTCAGCATGTTTCTAGAGATGGTGGGTTCAGATTTGTAGGAAGATTAGACTTTGATCAAGTTTTTTCCACTGCAAGGTAAATTCTACAGGTAGGCAGAAGCTGCTCTCTTTGAAATCCCACCAACCAGTGAATGTTTCAGGGAGAAAACTGGAGCTTTCAGTTAACATAAGTTAACTTTATGCTTTGTCTCACAAAAGAATGGTTTACTTTAGATTTACTGCTTTAAGATAGTTGTGTCCAGAAACCCTACCTAAACCCATGGCTTTCTCATGCTAGATACAGTGCAGAAGGAAGGATCTTTACACAGTAAGCAGATAAAACTTAAGAAAAAGCAAGCATCACTATTTCAACTTTACAGACACAGAATTGAGGCTGAGGAGACTAAGATATAACAGTAGGCTGTGCAGAACCAGGAACTGAACCCTGATCTAGAGCCACCAATCTAATGACCTAATCACAAAGCATCTTTTCCGTAGATAAGCAACGGCAACCTGTTTCTTAAGGGATAAAACAGTGACCCAGTTCTGCTTTCCTCTGCATTTGTGCAACTCTGTTGCTACCATCACAGTCAGGGGAGGACAGGCCTGGCAGTCTCAAAGCCTGTATATGTATATGTATCAAAGAACATGATGTAAGACACCTCCAAAATAGTGGGTTTTTTTCCAGCCAGAATTTTCCTCTGTCTTCTTATAAGGCATCAAACATTATTCAAATATGAAATGAACTCCAACAGCAGCTGCTGTTGAAGATAAGTGACTATCACCAGTAAGTTTTCCTGAATATCAGTTAAGGCAATATTAAGAACTCTAAAAAAATTATCTTACTCATTAAAAGCATCACTTTTAATGGCAGATACTGTAACAGAAGATGGACCTTAAAGATAGCAAAAGGAGGTTTTTGAAAAGCAAAACATTTGATGGAACATCCAGTCCTTTTTCCTCTTCCTATATATATGTATGTGTGTGCATAAACGTATCTTAGATAAGATGAATACACAGATTTTTTTGGATGAATATGAAAAAGACAGAGATACTTATTTTCTGAACACCAACACCTTTGGTAGCTATTATTTTGGTACTTACCATGGTTTATCCCGTGATACTTTTGAAGGAAAGACTGTGTGCTGCTTGCTACTGGAGGTAAGTAGATTGTCTTTGGGCGTTTTGAATGGCTTTGAGTTGCTGCTGACAAGGTTATGGCCGCTGATACAGGATTTCGGTTTCATCTGTACTAGGGATGTCCTGGAATTGCAGGCTGGAGAAGCTGGAGAAGGGGAAGGTTTACACATTGAACCGTGTCTTCGTTCTGTAATGGAAAAATAATAAACCTTACAGCATTTCATAGGCTAAAAAAAAAAAAGAGTCAGGGAAGAGGCAATCGTTCCTCTCTATGCTAGCTACAATGATTTCATCACTCCCAAGAACACCAGTTCATCACTGTTGTGAATGTAATCAAGCTAAATGATAATTAAACGTAACCAACTCCAAGTAGTGCTCTGAAAAATGCAAAAAATAGTAAAGTTAATGCTAATAACTTATCAAGAAATCTCAAACCATTTCTTAAGCAATAAGCAACCACCCGTATCTGTATGAAGTGCACTAGGTGTCTCAGCTCCTTCATGTAAAGAGGAGAGTATGTAACAATTGCTCAGATGACTTGGTGAAACACTGTGACAGACATGAGGTTGCTTCTATAATGGTTTATGAAGAATTCATATGACCCAGTTACTGGACAGTTTACTTTATGACCATTTTGTTTCAAGTTTAATGGGAAACTGTAAGTAAGGAAGACAACTGAAAGTCTGAGAAGTACTGAGAGGTCTACTGCTGCCAGCCATTGCAGAGGCAGGCCCAACCACCAATCCAGGATTTTTATCAAACAGAGCAAATGGCACGTGCAGAAAAGCAGGAAGTTTATGTATCAGTTACATCTAGAGGTCAGGCCCTTGTGCAAGCACTGCTTCATGCTCACACCAGAGACTTCCTAAGCACTGAACAAAGCAAGGCCTTGCTGACTCTGCAATAGCAAAACAGGCTTCAGGACAGACCGGCTTCAGTTCAACTGTTTGCGTTTGGTTATGATTATTTAAAAGCTAAATGTCCTGTCCCCTTGGCCATTCTTTACAAATTGTGCCCTTCTCCAGAGGATAAGTGCCTTGCCAGCACAGGCTGGATCACACTGTGCTGCAAACAAGTGGCTTGGTGCTGTGAACTTCAGCACAGCTACAAGGTATTGCAGGAGACAGGGTTTGTTTTTTTGCTGAGAGATGCTATAAATCCCTAGCAGTCCCATCCCCCCATTTTCAGGAATACCATTTCCCCATCCCCTTCACCCTGCAGCGAGCCAGCCCCAGTGCTCCCCAGACACAGCAGCGGCCATGCTGTGGGATGAGGAATTTTCCAGTCAGCAGGATCATGCTCAGCAGCAGCTGACCCCGAGCTGCTGGTACCCTGGCACCAAGAGCTTCTGCAATGGGATCAGCCAGGTACCCCCGCTGCCGACATGGCCATCAAACAGGCAAGTACACTGTAACTACAGACCCAGAACTTCGGACAAGCTGGAGGTTCTCCTTCAGCACACACAGATTTTTCCTCATCTAAATCTTTCAGCACTTAACCTGAGGAGACCAAGTGGGTGCTACCCTGAGCTTGCACGGCATTCCCCTGTCAGCGAAGAGCAGGTTAAGGGAGCAACAGCAACCTGCTGCTGCCCAGGAAGGCTTTATATTTATATCACGAGCCCTGCGCTCCCCAGTTTGATATTTCAAGGATAACTAAGAAAAATTTTCCCACAGAGAATCAAAACATGAAAATTTGGCATCCTCACAAGTAAAAACTTGCCAGTGGCAGAAGGATTCATCCATGATTAATTTGCAATAGGCGAATGCCTCAAGAACAAAGAGATATGCTTAAAAAAAGATACAAAGAATACTCCAAACTGTTTCTATCTCCAATGATTAAATAAAAGCACTTTATATCAGAGACCAAGCACTTCCATATCTCCATGTTCATAGCTTTAATTACAAATGCTGAAATTTCCTCTAGATTCTCCTGCAACTGAAGAACAGTCTTAATTTTTTTTTAAATACAAAAAGTATCTCCCCTCACCCCCAATGCCAGCTGTCATTTGCCAGTTTTCATCCCACCACTCACCCCTTCCATGTGCAGCCTCTGCCTTTAAAAGTCCTTTGCAGGAAGCAGTTAATTCATATTCATTTCACCTCACGTTGGTGGCAACAACCGTGTAAGCTGTGCATCTGCTTCTGAAATGCAGAGCTTTACTCACAGGATATTTCATTAAATAATGGTTATTGTTTCAAGATTCACCAGCCTTCTCAACAACTGTCTAATTTTAATTAGCTTGATAAAAGTTCGCAACTTCCCCGTTAATTGAGGACTGACGAAAAGGAGCTACTATGTAACTAATAAACCCAAGGTGTATGGAAAGTGAAACCTGGGAAAAAACATGATTTCCATATACAGATTATACAAATTCAGGATTAATTACTTCAATCTTCACCATGGCTACTGATATTTTCAAGACTGACTGCTTTTTAGTAAATTGTGTCTTTTATACCATCCCTATGGATACATTTGGAAGTGAAATACACTACTCTGTTATTAAAATTAATCTTCCGGAAAGACAGACATGCAAGATACTGACCATCTAAAATTATATGTTCAAGCCATCTCAGTATCACATGCCATAGCAAGTTATTTTTTAACAGCCTCTTTACACTGGGTTTTCAGTCAAGCTAAACATTTGGTGCTTTTCCCTGGACAACTTTCTCAATTTATTAATTCCCAAGAGCAAACCAGTATATTAAACTTTGGATTTTTTTTACTATAACATAGAAAATGGTGGAAGAGACACTGTTGTGATGTGGCAAGATAATAAAGTCTATCTTACCGTTTTAAATAAATGTTTACTTAAAAGATGGGGAAGGAAAAGATTACAAGAATACTTATTTTATCTGTGTGCGTCAGATTGGTGGTCACTCTTGTGATTAAGCCAACTGCTATATTTGGTGTCTCCTTTTACCTCCACAAACTCCTGTCTTCCCTCAAAACATGGCTAAAGAAAGCCTTCTATGCTTTAGACAGGCTCTAATACATATTAGAGAATTATCAGCATTACACAGCTTCTCCTGATGTTTCCTAGAAGCAAAATGGAAATTATGACCACTGTAAAGTCATACAGGAGAAAGGACGTAAATAGCCTGTGCCACACATCACTGTTCTCAGACGCTGCTCTGACGGGTAAAATCTGCACGTAAATGAATGTCACTTTAGTGTCAGCAAGAGAAGATGGCAGCAACACCTTTCAAGTAGGGCCACAGTGAAGAAATGGAGGAGTAACTCCCTCCAAGGGGGCAGAAACCCACTGTTTAGGCTGGGCAAGCACAGCCTCAGGAGACTGGAGTTGCCAAAGGCATGAAACCTCATGGACAAATCTTGATGGTGGGGGCATAAATAATAACTAAATATTGATTTATTTCTTCTCAAGAACTATTAGGTTGCCTAATAGTTCCTTCCTCCTTCCTTACTTTGTATGTGGTAATGAATCAGTCTTAGGCACTGGTAATAAGTTTCAAAGAAAAATAATAGGAATGTATGACAAAGCAAGAAGGTTGTCAGCTGTGAAAATCAACTGCTTAAACCAGGACAGTGGTGCTCCTCTATTAAATTGAGTTTCCTGGTCACAAAAAATTCTACTAGTTTGTCTATGAATATTTTACATATATACAAGGAATTACATGCAATCTAGGTATCGGCTATTACACAGCCTATGTTGTAAATTAATATGTAAATAAAAGATATTTGCACTCAAATAGTTGTTATAAAATTAGATATTCACATGCTAACACATTCAAGAGACAACCAGCCATCTGTGTAAAAATTTCTAGGCTCATTTGCAGTTCATGTACAGACAGATGAGATCTAGCAGAGCAGGTGAACTCGCACACAGCTGTGGATGTGGCTGTCCCTGTCTGCATATAGAAATGGCACCAACATTGGGCATAAATGAACCAAAAGTAGAATGAAAATTTTTGCCCCTAGAAAAAATGAAGAAACCCTGCAAGGCAACTATAAAAGCAGTTATCGCTCATAAGGTACTAATCTAAATCCTACAAGCTTTTCTGCAGAAGTCTGCAATGCTGTGAATGTGCTCAAGTTCAAAAGACAAAAGAACTTTTCCAGTTCATTTAAATACTCGCAAATGGATGTTTACACTCCACAAAAAAAAAAACCAACAACACATATTCTGGTTTGTCTCTAAATACCAGTGGCTGTCAAATCCAAGAGCAGAGAACACAATCAAAGTTACAATCCTTTTTACCACATTAATCCTCCTGCAACCCCTCAGCTGTCTCAGCACAGCCACTGCAGCAAGTGACAAGCAACATGTGACTTTTGCTGTCAAACAGTTTACGTATTAATGACTTTAATCTGGGAGGAAAGTTTAATACTCTCTCACTGAATTAACTGCACTTTTTAAAGAATCAATTTCAGATCAATATCTGTTATTTTCTCTAGTTAGTGGCAGGAGTGTGAAAGTCCAATGCTACATATTGTTAGAATGTGCACTGCAAACCCTGCATCAGCAGCATTGCAAGCGATCTTAAAACTATTCCAGGAGATTCTCCATGTCCTATGGAAACATGGACATAGTCCAACTTTCTCAGCCAAATCTGAATTGTTTGTAGATGTGAAGCCCTTATGTTGTTGGAGACTTAACAGTCCCTGAGTCTCTGGAGCTTCTCTCCCATGCCCTTGAGAGAATCCTCCTTCCTGCATCTTACACCATGCAACCCCCTACCTTTCCCCCAAAACCTCTGCTGCAGCCGCCAAAGTCCTCTACGTCTGCATTTGAATCTGTAATTCCACTGGATCCTCTCTGACGGGTCACCAGGGAATACTAGCAGCTGTTTAGCAGGAAACGCCACATCTCCTTCTAATCACAGGCAAAAACGCAAAGCAAGAGAGAGGCAACATGAGCTTCAGAGCCACAAACACAGCGTGTGGGAAAAAGAGGCAAAACCACATTCTGAGTAGAAAGTCTCTGAGAGTTTTTGCCTCCACTCTCACACAAGATCAAGCACTCACTCAGCTCACAGCAAGCCTTATTCACAACAGCTAGTATGTTGCCATTAAAATACGCCAACCACACATTCCCAGATTGACTGCAATAGTTTTGTACTCAAGATAATTCTTATATGATCCTGAAATTGCAGATACCTCTAACCTGGATTACAAAAAAAAAGCATTTCTTAGTACATCTCATCTACATCCATTCTTACCCAACATGTGCTACACAAAATTGATCAGCGAACAGTTTTTGCCCACAGTCAGTGTCTTCTCCACCAGTGAGACACAGAAGATTGCAAAGGGAAGAAGTCACGATACAGCTTGAGCATACAGAAAGATAAGCCTTTGGTCTTTCAGTATTTTCTTGCAGGTAGTTGAAACAAAACAAGAACAAAAATCCCTCTAACATTGTCAGAAGAGAGACACGAGAACTCTGTCAGCACCAGTCATTTTGAAACATTACTCTCATTTAGCACGATCTGACTTCCTGTATACAAGAGGCCTACAGCAAAAATCAATTTTCGGTTGACCCATGAACAACTCAGAGGCTCAATGCCATGTATCATAGCTTGCTATTACACTTGGTAAAAACAAATGCAATATAATGCTAAAACCCAGAAAGGTAAGAAAGTTATTTGCTGTTAGTAAACATTTGCAGAATAATAAAACTCCTTTTCAGCTTGTATTCCTCACAACCCTGGGGTTCATAGCCCTTTTACTTAAAATAGCATAAAGTAACTGATCCAACTGCCCTTAACACAATATATATAGTGTTTGTTATTCCTCATTTACAATATTTAAGCAGATGGTAATGAAATTAAGTATCTGATTCACATGATGATTCTGTTTCAGTAACATATCCCAGTCTAGTCGATGAAGACGTTACCTATGGTAACTCCATATACCACCTATGCACAAATTTCAGTTTTTCTATTTTCAGTATATCCTGAGGTGTTTTGTTGCACAGCCCTTCAGCAGGCAAAGTTGAGCAATGCATACTTACAATTTCAGTAAATAGCAAGTGAAACCTGCCACCTCGGACTGATCCCAGTTCACAGTTTGCAAATGTACTTGGCATTAATTCTAAAACCAAAACAGCAGAAAAACCACACATGCCCAAAAAGCGACAGCCAGTGACCAGAAAACTGAACAACTAGGCTGCTTGCAGAAATGTGTCATCCTGCAGTAACTGGCAGCTGGTTCATAACAATAGTACATAAACACCTTGTAAGCACTTTCATTTTGCAGCCACAGTCTGAAAAAAAAAAACCTAACAAACCATGGTACGTGAGATTAAGCAAAAATAAACTTGGATTTGATGCAAGCAAACTACAGCGAGAGCAAAGGTTAACTTTACCAGCTTTTCTGACAAAACACTACTCCAAGTCCAGCTGAGAAAGTTTGGAAATAATATCTGCAAACCGTTCCACCCTTCTTGCGCTGCGCACTGGAAAGGAAACAGCACAGTCGGTTTCATTTTGATACTTCTTGTAAACTGACAAAGGAAATAAACTGCCAGCTCAAACCCCTGGACTGATTTGCAGCATAAAACACAGCTCGACAATCGCAAGCTTCATTCCAGGTCAAATGACATAATTGGGAAATTATCAAGTGCTAAAATAACCACTGTTCTGCTGGTGTTTGTTTACAATAAACACAAGCTTCGCTTTCTGACATAAACCCACTAAAGCGATTCTCCATTTCACAAAGTCTACAAGTGAGTAGGATCAGCAAAATTATGTAAAACATCCTGCTAGAAGAAGAAATGTAAACTGAGCCACTTACAGAGAGGAGCAGGCTGCCAACTTAATCTGATTCTACGACGACTGTAAACATGTACTTTTGGAACGTGAAACGATTCACATTGCCACAAATGCCGTCAGAGAGAGGCAGCAGCGTGATTAGGTATTCTGCACACGGTAAAAAATCAGGCAGATGACCTGCTGCAGCAAATACCAGATCAGCGCTCGCACACACCAACTGTTTTGACTACAGGCACTTGCTAAGCACCAAGTTTCAGGTCCTACCAGTTGGACACCAGAACTGATCCTGTGCCAAGAACAAGCACTGAAAAGGGCTGCAGGGCTTTTTACTTTCCTTTTTTGCTTAAATAATTGTTGATACAACTCGAGTAACTGCAGACATGAACCAATGTGCAAAATTAAAAGCAGCAAAACCCCACAAGTGTATATTTAGAGCAAGACGCTGCATTTTTTTCTTTCTGGATTCAGGAAAAAGGAGGAGGGTGTTTGTGTTTCACACAGTAGGATGAACCTGCTGTTTTCCTGAAAGATCTTTTATTTATGGGCTAACTTGGCATTTGCCAGGTTAATTGTAAGAGACCCTAGAATACCACTAAATTACACTTAAATGGCCAAATTCCACAGGAAGTCTCACACTCAGCATTCCACAGAATATTTCCATTCTTCCTCAGTAGAAAGCATTAAGGAAATAAAAAAAGAAATAAGGTTCAAACAGAACTCCAGCACAGAAAAAAAAAACCCGCTTCAAATAGTGCACGTAATTACACTAATATAAAATGAAACTGCTGAGTACTTGTCTGCTTCTTTTACAAGGATTTTGAGATCTAAAGATGAAGCTTCAAGATATCCCTGATGTATCAGAGCAACAGGAAAATGGTGGAAGAGTGAATACCTTGCTCTGGTGACAGTGTCATTCTTCACATCACTGAGCTAGAAGACCTGGATTTAACACTGGTATCAAGGCCTGTTTCTTCAGCTATAAAATGGAGATATTAACGACTTAGAGTATTAACTTGATTTAAGAAAGAGTAGGAGATTTAAGAAGGAATTCATCACTTCCTGTAATGACACAATTCCAGACGTGTAATCAGCAATTGCCACCTGACGCACTGCTACTGCAGAAATGCCTGACAATTTTCAGCTCTAAGTCATACATATTTCCCAGCTCAGCAATGTCAAAAATCCCTGGCCAAAAAAGAAGTAATAGAGCAAGTGGATCCCAGGTACACACTTACAAGGACAGCCCCCACCAACCCTCCGCACCAGTCCCTTGGCACTGGTCTTACTACTTGCTGACCAGTGGTAATGGTAGTTCCAGAATTTTGCTGGCAGAGCAAGAAATGCATTTTCAGCCCAAACTCAGAGCAGCTACATCCAGTGAAATGATAAAATACTTTTAGCTATCAAACAACAGTACTGCCACAAATCACAAATCTGTGGGTGATTCTGTGTGTGAAGAGAAACCTTTTACTTGGCTGCTTGTTGGAAGAAAAAAAGTAACTTTACATTTAACACTGAAATATAACAAGATAAACACCACTTTAAATACAAATTTAAATGCAACTCACCTATTCATTCCTCCAAACACCAACTTTATATAATTTTACTCTAGACACACTGTTTCAAACGGAAGTAAATTTACTATTGTCATCCTCTCATGCTTTGTATTGTGCCACAGACCTGTTTCCTCAGGCCGCAGGCAGGTCTTTCATGATGACATGTATTTTAATTTACTCACTTACACTTACCAGTAAAATATTTCACTGTCATTTTAGTTGCATCTTTAATGATATTTACGAAACAATAACAAAAAAAGTAATGTATGTATATTGTTGTTTTAGGAACCCATTGGATGTTTCCCTTCATCTATCATAAAACTATTACAGAAAACTGATACTTCTTCAGTGCTTTACTTAATCCTAACAGATATAATGGCATTTCTTTGTACAGATAAGAAAAGATAAGCCATGGAAGAATGAGATGGCACTACTGAGGGGTTTGGCAAAAACAATGCTGTATGACGCTGGGAAAACAGGCTATCTTTTATAGGAGACTTATGTTCCTCATCTGCTTTTGTGCACAACAGCATGTCAGATTTTATTCAATATGAAGATAACACATCACCAGCTCATTTTATTATTCCTTGGAAGAAACTTGTACAAAACCAGTAACTTTACTGATATTAGCCCAGAATAGCAGCTTTGCAGGACTTGAATATAATCTATTGTTCAAACCTTCTGGCTTTTTCGGCTCTAACTATTATTTGGGATCCAAAACCAGCATCTGGTGAAACAATGTATTCCTTAACGAGCTTTTTCTAATCGGAAAAATAATGAAGTATGTTTTTGTAAAAATCCATGGGTTTGATCCCTGAATTTGTTCCATGTCTGCTACCACACGCTTCCCTGCTCCTAAGCACAGTATTTCATCCCGCATCAATATCTACTGCACCACCACAAAAGAGATGGGATAAGCTCCGTCTATGGGTACATGTGTGACAACTGCCAGCACAAGCATGCTACTGCCACATGAGATACTGCTCTCTGGCGCACAGTAACTAAGGTGCTCTCTTCACAGTTGCTATTTTTCACAAAATTGCTGAAATTTCATATTCTGGAACCAACTCTGCAAAGAATTAACAATTCTTTGGCAGAAACGGTATAATCATGTAAGCCTTATTTTATCACCATTTATCACTACAACTATCATTATTACAATAACTACCTTCTTTTAGGAAACTCACAGTTTATATATGACCTTTTTTACTTGCTTTTCTGTGTTTGCCACTCCTCAGGGATATCCCCAGGCAACAAATTAGTCCCCTTGGAATACTCTGACATCTTTTGATCTGCCCAACTAAGGACACTGTTTCATTTTGAAAATTGGATGAGCTTGTAGTTATGTTTTAGTTTGCTTTATCAAACCCTGTTGCAAAAGCAGCATACCTGTCAGTGCAGACTATTTCCTCATTTCCGATGTTATAGATAAATCAGCACACACATCTTTCAGGCACACTATTTGTCATAGGTAATAAGAAAATCTACTCGTTAGAATGCTGCAGAATGCCCCTAACACACAGCCTCCAGAGTGAATGTGCAAAATAATTTTTGAAAAGGTCACTTGCTCGTGTTTCCTTCACTACTAACAACAGCCTCTACAAACAAGAAACTGGATTCTCAACCTTGTATAGAACAAAACTGAACAGATAACACCGAATGACATACCCAAAACCAAAAGTGGGTTCGCAGGGCATTTCTTATCTGTTCCTTTCCCTTAAAAATCTATTGAATCCTATATTTATATGCAACTTAAGACCTAAAAAGTCACTTTCTACTTTAGTGTGCTTCATTTATGACTTCTAACAGTGCAAATTAAAGAAACTCAGACCTACCTGTGCACAAATGAAATACATGCAGATCAGTCTCTGAAAGTCCAAGTGACAACTGCTTCATGTTCTGCCTTTGAATGTGCCTCTTAACCATTCTTTACTGCAATGAACTTCATGTATTACAAATTACTTGGTTTGGATAAACCATTTACCTGTTCATAATACAACAGCTTTCCCATCATTGTCCTGAAAGGGAGAGTGTGTTGTAAATCTACAATTTAAAATGTCTGTTCTACCTATATAGAAGATTTCTTTTAAATGGGCCTTTATAAATTTTTTTTTCAGTGCACTATATAATCAATAACAAATCATGGCTTCCAAAATTTGTTGAAGCATGGCCAGTGTTTCAGATGGTTTGTGAAGAAAGGTATTTTCCAAGGCCACACAGCAATTAGAGGGTGGATCTGAATTTAAGGGATTCCAAGTTTACTCACCCACTCAATGTTGCCTCTGCCATGTATGAATGGCGCAGGAGAAAGAGACAGATAATTTCTATTACAACTACCTAGCAAGGTGCATGAGCTGCATGATGTGGCACAGCTGTGCAATTCAGTTTTCCCTCCTACCGCTTCCGATGCCTTGAACCAGCTGTCAGGCAATGCAGGTGGTTACAACTTTCCATGCATCCTCTCAGAAGCACATACATCCTGTGTTTTAGCAAAACTTTAAGGAAAAACATAAGCACGTAGACACTCACCAGCTGAAGATTCAGGATATTTTTCCTATGAGACGTTCTAATTATGTTCTATAATTACTTACATAAGCTCATTGGAGGAAAAAAAAATCACTTCTCATTAAAACAAGGCATAGCTCAACTCAGAACAATTCTTGCGAGTTTTAACATGGACAGTAAGCAAACAAACCAAGATCTTTAGAAGTCCAACTTGCAAGCAAGTCCATACAAAGGAATCAGTTTTACCTGAAGACATTTAACTGTGAGCTCCCTCCTTTAACAGGAGGTCTCTGAGAATAAACATGAAATGAACATCTTTCCAAGGTATAAAATGTTTGACATTTATCAGTTGGTTTTGATTTAAACCACCTGAATCACCTAGAGCGTAGGTAAAATATTAGGGTGATTACTTCCTACCAGGCTTAGCTGGTATTTTATAGTGCTAGAACCCAGCTTCATCCATGCTTGGTGTAACATGTCACTTCAGGTGAGAAGAATGAAAAGTACATTTGTTCATCAAGAGATGAGAGTAGCCTTTGGTCAGCCAAGAAATGATTACAGGGGAATAAGCTTAGAAGCTGACAGGAAGAAGAGAAAAAAATTTTAAGACAAGGATTTCAAAGTGAGTTATTTATAGAGTCAACACTCAATTATCCATGGTCAGATTATCTGTACCAGAGATGCAGAAACAAATCAGCTCCAGCTGGACTCATTAGCCTAGGTGGAGCTCAGTGCAAATGTTCCTATACTTCTAGAGACAGTGTGGGTCCAGAAAACATGCAAGAACTTTTTTCAGCATAAGATTGAGTCCTTTTTTTTTTATTTAAAGTGAAACTTGTCTCCATATGGTATTTCCAGAAGCAAGAACATTGGGGAAAAGGCAGACTCCAGGTAAAGCCATCACCTTGCAGCATTACCCCTGTGCTCTGGGTCCTAAGAGTTTTACAAAGTGAAGGGCAGTGTCAAGGCTGAGCTGGCTGCGTGCACTCCTGCCATGCTGTGTGAGGGTTGTGCCCTCTGCCTGGGTGCTGGGGAGTGGGGCACAGACAAGCACAGGATACTTGTGACAAAGCAGGAGCCAGGCACCCATCAGCATGGCAAACACTGCTAAACCCAAATACAGCTGGGATGGCCTCCATACAGAGGGACTGAGCTGTGAAATCACTTGAGATTATGGTCAACAGTTAAGTCATTTAAACCAGATATTCTAAATAAGGGAAAATTTAAAACTAGTGTTTTCCTAACTCTAAGAAAAACATAGCAACAGACAATACCAATCCAGCTTGAAGCTGTTTTCCTGGCCACAATGCCGAAAGTGTAACTGACAATGGAATAAAAAGGTAGATAGGGAAGGAAACAGAAAAAAATCTAACATTGTATTTCCTACCTGCCAGTTGCTTCCTCTGAATCAGACTATCTGTGTTCATGCTGAAGGGCTGAAACCTTTCTCCATCTGTCAGAAGACAGCAAACTCCAGAAGACACTTTCTGCTGTTTAGACTCTTCTGGAAGTTGCCCCTCCTTATCAAATTGATGCTGTTCTAAGTTGAAAGAAATTCTAGTGTTTAGAGGTGACAAGAGATACTTCTCAATTGGAGGAGTCTGAGAGTAGTTTATTTTTTTTTTCCAGCAATTGGAGTCATTTGACCAAAGAGACAGGGAAAGGACAACAAGCAGGATACTGGCATGAAAAGTCTCAGCTATAATCAGCTGACTCCAGCTTGATTACAGAGGAGGCACTAAACTCAGGATTTGGCAAATGGATCACAGAGCAAGTTTTTTTCTAAAGCTTTTTGCTGAGTCTGCCAATTGGAAGCTAGACAGTACAGCAGATTCAACCAGCAATGGCTAACAAGCGAACCAAAACCAACCATGCCTGAGCTATCACCCCTGGGATTTGCCTACTGTATCTAAATACTGAGAGAAAAAAGTTTGTTTACAATGTGTAGCAGAGAACTGCTCAAGTGGTTTCAGATGACAGCAAGAAACACGGGGTCACAGAGTATAGGATGGGGTAGGGGAAGAGATCCCCTATCCCTACTAGAACATCATTGTAATGATTGAGGAAATCTGCAGGTCTTAAGTCTACAACCTATTACCCCTCCTTTCCTTCTCTCTAACCCTGAAAGCAGTGAATTTCCAGGTTGCTTAAGGTCTGAAAAACATGTAATTTGAGAAAAACAATAGTTCAAAACCAGAGTTCACCATGCTAGGTATTATTTATCAGACCATTCTGGCAGTTCTAGTTATTATTTCTCCTTATATTTCAGATCCCTAAATACCTATTGCCTAAAAGGTGACAGCAGTGGAAATCACAGAAGGTTTATTAGAAAAGGTTTATTGTCTTTCTTTGTCATTTTACCGTAGGACATGAAATTTATTCTTAGTAGGACCTACCAACATTCAGCAAACAAAAACTGAAAACATATCCTCTGCTGTACAGTACTTGCAGGTCTCATGTACAGTCTTTATCTTGGATTACATACTAATGAGGACAGCAGCACACCAACTGGAAGGGAAAGGATTTTATTTACTGTAAACAACTGGGAGCAGAGACTGTTAAACATTCAACAATTTGCAACAACAGAAGGTTTAAAAGTTTTCACCTTTTATTTGCTGTAACAAGATTAGGCCAACACTCCCCTCCTTTTCCCCTAAGTCCCACCAAACTAGGAAAGACCATAAATACAAACATACTGCACTAGCTCACTGTCCTGCTGAAACTCTCAATTGCTATAAGTTTTAAGGAAAGACACTCATGATATTTCCCCTTCCTGGGAGCTACTCCACAGCAAATTTCAGCCTGTAACTTCCAGGTAGATTGGCTGCCTATCTGTCAAGCACATACATGCAAACCACACTTACATAAACTTTCCACTCCATTACTGCTCCCCCCACCGCAAGATATCAGTTCTAGCCAGGAACTTGATTAGCAACAGACTGTGAAACACTTCAGAGGTAGCACTTACAAAAGGACAGTGAAATTTTATGGTGTGAAGGCTCCAAAGCAAAGTGTGGTGGCATTGGGCCTTGTGTGTATGGCTGGATCAAACAGATATGCAATTTCTATTTCTGCTCCTCTTCCCTTTCAAAACATTCCTGGCTCATCTCTGGCTTCAAGCTGGTATTAATCCATGTCTGAATGAGGGTGTAGGAACAGGGACAGGGCAGACTGTGTAACAACCCTGAGCCTTTCAGCAACTGCTTCCTGGAAAAGGCTGCCCTTTTACAGTGTGTATTGCTGTTCCCAATGTAGCCTTGTAGACTCAGCGTATTCAAACAGGCTCGCTGAACCTGATTTCACGAGCAATCTTGATTCACCCTGGACCAGAGACCACTCTCTTTTTTAGTGTTTTTATGTCAACTTACCAGTCACAAATCTTATACTCCCCTTTTTCTGGTTAACTGTAAAATTATTTAAATGCTGTAGTGATACGGACTAATTCTGTATGACTTCTGTCTTCCTTTCGACTATTACTTGTCAAAATCTGTTACATAGTGAGTTTAGAACAAATTATTCTATGTTGGTTTTGTACTTTAAGTAAATATAAAGAAATGCTGGTCAGATACCTCAGCACATTTCTAGCTTTACAGAAATGAGCTCATTTAACAGCCACAGTATTTCACAGACTTGGACAGATACAGCCTCTATCAGGTAAAAATGGCTTCAGGTAAACAAGTAGCTTTTCTCCCACCCCTGAAAATTCTAATGCAGTTTTCTAGTGCCACATAGATATCATAATTATAACCATTAAAAAAAATAAAGTAACAGACATACAGGACTTTAAATTTTTCTCCTTCTAAGTGCATTAGTACAAATAGAAGGAGGCTGTAATCCATGCACACAGCAAGTAATTCAGCTGTAATTCATACTACAGCACAGCAGAGGTAAAGCGGTAATGCTGACATTAAACCTGATACTATAAAGCCTGCAGGTAATCCCTCTCTTTCCAAGAACAGCACAGTGAGAGAAATCAGATATATTTAAAGCATAATTCAGTATCATGAAAGTACTCACTTCCTTTAAATTTAAACTTGCACATCTAGAACTGTATCAAAGCTTCCAAAAGCAAACACTCAGCAACTGACTTGTTCTTTATTTAAAAAGCTCTATGGAATATGTATAAAAGAGTCCTTAAAAAAGTTGACAGCTGCTAATTCAAGAGTCAGCAGTTTTCCATTACAGTAGCACATTCTATTTAAATTGCTGTGGTACCAATGTCATGTTATTAATTGAATTAAAAAAGAAACACCTCTATGAATTACATATTTCTATGACATCACCTATTACCAATGTAATCACACAGTTTGCACTACCACATTGTCACATGTGAAAGACGTGGCAGAGCAAAACATAGAACACATAAATACACGGTATGCATAAGAGAGAAATCACAGTAACTTTACGTGTCTAGCTGAGTTTCTAGTTACCTGCCCCTGTTTTTCTTTGACCTTTCTGAAGCAGCTGCAAGTAGAGCTTAGTGTCTGCTCACAAGTTAAAAATCTCTGCAGTAATTTGTGCAGATAAAAATAAAAATCACAGACTATATTAGATTCCAAGACTGAGCCATTCCAACATGAGCAATCGTATTTGCACAACTGCATACTGATATAGTTGGGAAAAAAACCATATTCATACTGCAGATAAGGAAGGGTCAAAGTTCTGATTGTGCTTGAAGTTTCAGTATTGGCACTTCCTGTTCCAAGTCCAAAATACACTTAATTAAATCTATTTTGTCCTTCCATGTTTAAGTAATGAACTACTATTTACACACCCCCATCATATATCTGCTTCTGATTTGCTCACTTACACTCTTATAAACCATTAGGCCAGTTTTAAAAGGTCTCTAGTCTGCAGGAGGCATTGCCACATTTAGCCACACAGTCCAGAGCTGCACTCAGCCTTCCTGCAGAAAGCTCAGCCCAGGAGGAACCTCCCAGCATGGGGCTGCAGTTGCAAAGGTACCCTTGTACCCTTTAACATCTCGGTGAGTTTGTAAACTGTAAGTTGCTGACAGCCCTTGTATAAGTGTTATTTTTCCAGCAGCAGTCAGCTAGCTGAGGGATGCTTTAACACACAGAGCTGACATTACACGGGTATGTAAAACCATGGATGCTTCTCTCCAGCAAAAGCTGTGTGCTATAACTTGTGCGGCTCCTACAGCAGGCTTATCATGCTGCTCGTCCTCACAGGCAACAAACCAACCCGGGGTCTTCAGCGACACAGATTCACATTCAGGCCCCCGTGCAAAACACAATCATCAGCAGCTGTCCCTGTGTGCTGACAAGTTCACCCATGGGCACTCCAGAGCCCACCCCTGGCAGAGGCTGCTGGCTGGCTAGTGGGATCAGTGGCACTGAGGCTGCTGGGAGAGGAGGATTGGCATGGCAGCTCCTGTCCAGGCACACCGGCAGTGCCGAGCAGACACATCTACTGACACATGCTCCCAGGGGCACTCATCTGTCTTTTTTCAAGCCTCCCTATTCAACGCAATGAGTAGGAAAAGCCCAAACAGCAAAAAGCACAGGCACTGTAAATGCAGAAATTTTGACTGTGAAAAACCCATTTCATTAATCACTTGATTTTTCTCCTGAGAAGTTGTCAGATTTCTCATGTAGTTTGGAAAGGCTTACAGAAAGCAACTCCTTCAAAGAGACAAGGAGCCAGCAGTACCACAGCTTCACCCACCTCCAGTAATGTTACATTCCCTGTCCTTCTCTTTCAGACACTAGTATTTACTGAGTTACACAGAATACACAATAACCAGTAATCAAAAATTAAGCTTCTGGGGATTAACTGCCTTTGATTTTTATACAGCGGTGTCCAAGTGGACCCAGAATTAAGATCCTGTTACAGTCAGCTGCTGGAGCAACACCTAAGTTCTTTATCACCTATTTTTTGTCTTACAAATACTCCATACTCACAAGTACAGATATCAGAGCTATGGTGTCACCACCCAAAATAAAAAGTTACATCAACAAGTGGAGCTTTGCTGTGGCATAGCTCTGTGTGTTATAGCATCCCTCAGCCAAGTCCTCAGCTAGCTGATTGCTGCTAGAAACAGCAGCTTCCCCTTTACTCAGAAATACTTCCTTCAGCATCACTCTCAATATTTGGAATCGGAGTATTTTTAAAGCTTACCCAATGCCATTACAAGTAATTTGTTTCAACCATATTTAAGGTGGCAGCCCCATAGCTCTCCCCACACACATGCAACTCCCCTTGCAGCCTAACTGTGGCTTGTCTACTAAAACCAGCCAAGCCACCAAGTTGCAGCAGACCAGCATGGGACCCTAGTTTAAATGCAAATTTATTCTCACAGCTGTGCCCAATATAAAACACACTGACAAATGCAAGCTCACATTATAAGATACTTAGAAACGTTTTAGGATTAAATGTTACATATTTGTACACATGCACAGAGTGACGTTCCCCAGGAAATGAAGATGGAAGATGCTCTCTGGAGTACTGCATTCCCCAACTGCGCACCCTCCCCGGCTCTGCAGGGATCCCAGTGGGGTACGAGTGGGAATGCCCCAATTTATTCAAGCTTGTTTCTTGATCACAGAATCCTCTGCCTGAGGCCTCGGAAGAAGACAGAATGTGGCTGGGAGTGTGGAAACAGAGAACCAGCCATCTTGGAGATAAGTTATGGTAAGAAAGCTCTTCAGCAGGCACTGTGCTTTCCTTCCAGACCAGCTTCAACAGGACAGAAGAACTGGATTCAAGACATCCTGACCCAATACAGACCCCAGAAACTTAGCCATAGGTCTTTGAAGGTGCCTAACCATGTTGGTTCATAGGGTTTCTCTAGTTTAATTTGAACATGGGGCTAGAAGTAAAAATAAAACAGATTGTACGTTTGGGATATGCACCTACCTAAGCAAAATAACCTTGAATGCTTCTGGGATTTGTGTGTAGGAAGGCAGTCCCTGTAGGTATACATGCCTCACAGAAGAGACAATCACTGAAAACAAGAAATAATGAAACAAAATAAAATATGGAAGGAGAAATATGCAGAAGAGAAGAGAAACAAGTAATTGGTATAGAAATAATAGCAGGTAGTATCAAAATGTAAATAAATTATAAGAATGAAGTTTAAAAATTACTGGAAAAAAATCCAGCAAAAAATATAGGCTTATAAAAGCTTCAGCAAAGCTGAGGAATTGAAGGCTGAAAGAAGCCATAGTTTGTGTGGCATAGCCCCACCATTTTATGGCTAGGATGTTGCACACTGTGAATACCTATTTGTATGTCTCAGGTTTGTGCCTGTGGAGCAGCTGTTAAAGCACACTGTAACACATAATCCTGGGATCTACAGGACTGCAAGGCTGCTGCAAAGTGAGTGGTGATTGCTATCTCATGTGAGTGTGTGATAAAAGCTGTATCACAGGTCTCGAATGGCCAGTAAGTCATTGTGTGATTCTAAACGTTTAAATTATAACACAGGTTGGGCTAAGGAAGGGTTAACTTCCACACAGACATGCACCAGAATAAGGGGGGTAAAAGGAAAGAATGCATGGTAACCCTGCAACAGTCTAGCAGAATTAAATTCAAAATAATGCTTTTGATATCTGAAAATAAAACCCATGTTCTGAAAAGCAAGGCTAACGTTAGCTCTTGTTTAAGACAAAGTCAGGATGTTGACAGTTTTCTGTATCTTAGTATTAGGCATCTTAAGTGATCCATCAATAGATTGCCTGAACCAAACGTTTCAGGAAGTGATAACCAATGCTTTCATTTTCAGTCTAAAAAGGGGAATTTATCAACAACATCAAGACATTTAAATATAAAAGGGCTCCCTATAGTTGAGATGAAGACTAGAAACGTTTACCTCATAAAGTAACTTCTTTTAAATAGTCTTCCTTGTACAACGTGGCACTAACAGAAACAGTTTGTGCTGATGTTCTGCACTCAGAGGAAATATTGCACAGTAAATAATTATTTTCTAACTCTAGTATCTTAATACAGAAGTTTTAGCTACAGAACCCACAACATGTAAAAGGTTGAGAACAAAACAAGCCAACAGTTACAAGTACAAATCATCACAGGGAATACATGGGAGGGGAAGCAAAAGTATCACCCTCTTTGCTCATCTCCCAGGCTCTAATTAAGGGACTAAAGAAATAAGGAGCAACTATGAGTGATTTCTTTGTAACTTGCTTCTTTTCAGCCTATAAATGTGCCTCTGGTAATAGCAGTACTACATAAAAAACATTAAGGAGACTCCTATTTACCAATGTCTGGATATAGACATTAACCTGCCTGATGTCAGCATAAAGTTAGAATATCAAGAGCATTCTTAATACTACCTTGAAAAGAAAACATCTAATCTCTGTAGTTAGTTTTGAACTGCTGGAGCTGGGTTTGTCCCTGTCAAAAAAACACCAACCCAAAAGTGATCTGTCCAGCTGCACTTTACAGTAACTTTTTTGTGCTGTGTGTCAGAAGAATATTCCCATAGAATTTTCAATAGGAGGCCCCAGATTTAAATATTAAGTACTTTCCTGATGGACACTGGCGCTACCAGACAGCTTGCACATTCAAGCTACTTGAGCCTGGGAACATTTCTTAGTACCCAATACACGGAGACTGCCTAGTCTGGAATGTGTTCTGAGACTAAAACTTTGAAATGCAGAAGCAAGAGTCTAATCTGCTGGGAGTATCCATGCTTCTTGCTACAGCTAAGCGGGCCTAAAATAGTGCCAAAATTAATTTTGTTTCCTCGCACTGCTAGGTAGGTCAACATGCAGGGCTGTTTTTTTTTCCCCACTTAGAAACAAGGCTACAGCTTCAGCAACAACAGAACAGTATTCAGGCAAAAATCTTAACCCATCAGAGAAACCAAACTCCAGTACATATATTTGAGTGACAGCTGTATGAAGTGTTTCAGGTTTTTCTGTAATTGTACATTAATCTCACTCTGAGCCCCAAATCGCATTTCTTGCGTTTCGGTGCCATGGATATTTCAGCACCAAAAGACAGAAAAGGGGTGTTAGAGAAGTGCAAGTCAGAGCCCTTGGGAAAGCCAACACTGTACTGATTTTGCCGGCAGAGGTGATTTCAGAAATACCTCTAGAACTCCAGGTGACCGTATCTACAGATGGCTGGTAAAAACTACCAACAGGTATCTTATCTAAACCATATTTAGTAGAGAAGAAGAATGGTGACCCAGATTTCTATGAACTCCAAATATCCTAACTCAACTCCATAGAGCAAGCATCTGATCAATTTTCAAAAACACACTCTAAGAAGCTGGGTATGTGGCCTCTAAAACACTTCCACTCCTCTTAAAGCATCATAGACCTTCATAAACAAATCAAACAATTGCTGTTGTACTAACAAATGGTGCTTGACAGGCTTGCAGTTATGCTTACGATGCCCTACAGACCAGACTGATGCCTCAGCACTCTCAGACTTTCACAGCAGCTCCTCCAGAAAAAGGCCATGGCATTCTGGCTTCTTGCTCAACCTCTTGGAAATGGAAAGTGATGATCACAGGTTTAACTGAGGAGCACTTTAGTGCTGTGCATTTCTCTGCTAAATCTGTAGATTAAACTGTTATTTCTGGGAAATCCTGGAAGGCCTGGGATACATCCCTACCCCCGAGATACATGGATTGGGCAAGCAGGAGTATCTGAGATATGTCCTTATTTCAGGCATAGCGACAACTACTTCAATTTCTTTTTCTTAATTGCAGTCAGCCCTTGCATGAGGTTTGCCCTGTTTTTTCCATATGGAGATGTATGACAAACACAGTTCTCTCTCATTCTTCATTAGGCCAAGGTAGTGTTGCCTATTTAGATGTCAACATGCATACAAGTAACATTTTAAAACTAGCTTCAAATACTGTTACAGCATAAGAAAAGACAACCTGCCATCTGCCTTCTTAGGGAGAAAAAGTAATCTTTTCAGAAAGTGCTTATTTAATGTCTAGCACAGGATTTCTCTTGGTCATGATCCTTTGGGGCTCCTTAGAGATAAGTTTCTTTTATTAAAATATTGAAGCAACAAACAATGAAATTTTGTTTTCATTTTGAGTTGAGCAGTTTTCTTGCTGTAAAACTTCTGAACTACCTAGGTCAGTTGAAGGAGCACGCAATGAACACACTGTCGTTCCAAAATGCAGCTAGAATTAATATTATACAATCATATAAAC
Organism: Forpus xanthops; assembly: GCA_032466535.1. Classification (NCBI taxonomy): domain Eukaryota; kingdom Metazoa; phylum Chordata; class Aves; order Psittaciformes; family Psittacidae; genus Forpus; species Forpus xanthops. Next base: position 60,265 of record JASSUY010014464.1, on the reverse strand, counting down.
CCCAGTCTTTGTTCTCAATTGATTATAAATGATGATGTCAAATGCTTGGGCACTTCATCAGTGCCATGGAGTTCAGCAGTACTGCTACAGGTGCAGTATTCTGTTTACCTGCTTCTAGGATAACAGATTAAACTAACCAACAAGGAACAACCATTCCTTCTCCAACATTTTAAACCTGCAATTGTTCAAGCAAGCTCATGGAAAGCTTCAGTACTTCTCTCACACAATTTTTCCACTGCTTTAGGGCTCTGAAGTTTTTGAATATCTTTAACGAATATTTATATGTTAAATGATACATAAAGAGCTAATGAATACAAAGTAAAACATGCAAAACCAGTGTTTCTATTTCAATGCTGTACATTGAGTGGTTTCCTAAGTTTATTACTTTTGTCCTCATACTCAAAAGCTTCCTTAAGGTGTTGCATGGAAAAGGCATAAAATGTATCCTTTAATGACTTAGAGTAAACAAGAACAAATTTGTTACTTGATGTGTGCAATGCCACATATGTCTTCACAAGCACAATATTACCTTTCTTAGCTGTGCAATTCCACAATCCCTTGTCCTAGTTACTGTCTCTTACTGACTTAATTCAACTAATAATAAAGGGTTTATTTCAATTAGCCTCTTAATCTGGCATTAGAATCAGTGATTTAGATTTAAATTATATTCACATGATTTCCACTTCCTGTGGGTATGCACGTTTTGACAGTACTGCAAGAATGTACTGTGAGTTACACAGAAGTTGACTGAAACCATCAAACCAGTATTTAATTGCTTGCTAATGTGTACATCAACACTGGCTTACAAAGAATAGTCCAGAGTGGATTTATCTGAACATACAAAAGTACACTTAGGAAACACATTTTTAAGTCACCTGCATGCATGGAAGGAATACAGGTTTTATTATTACATTTCTAATTCCTGAATCACACATCCTAGCTTTTTTCCATTATTTGCCTTGCAATATAACATCTGTGCAGTCTCATTAAATACATTTGCTCAGATCATATGCAATAAAAGCAATCCATAAGTAAAATTCACAGAGTTTTTGCAGAAACTTGTATTCAACCTGTCTCTTCCCTCCTGAATTCAGTGCTGCAGAAGGCAACATTCTGGATATCCATTCCAGCAGCCCTCACCACTTTTTTCCCCAACTTCATTCTCATTTTCTATAATTTACAACTTTAATCCTATTCAGCCACAATATGTGGAGTTTTAGAGTTGTCCTACACTTTCTATGTCTTTTGATAATATTAACAGGCTTACTCCACATATTAAAATTCAGTCTGTACACATCCCCCTTCAGGGCTGTGAATTTCTGTTAGAGATAAGCATCCCTTTTTGGGGATGCCACCACCAATTCTTAGATATATCAACAGTCTGTAGATACCACCTACCAAAAAATACTCAAATCTGATCAGGCATAGCCCAGAAAAATACCACTTTAAGATTAATTGAAACAGTAAATATTTTATCTTCAAGGTCAGTGTCCTTTTCAAAAGATATGCTTTTAAGATTGCAGTTTAGATAAGACAGGCAGTGCTGATTCAATAATTAATTGCTGCTGCTGTTCCCTCTGTAAGTGCTACTCTGAATCACACATTCTCCCTGCTTTTATCTTGCATCACCTCTGGCAGTCACTTGCTGCCCTGATGGGTGAGCTTTGCTTTCTAAACCATCTGAAAACTAAAGGGGAAGAAGTGTAAAACCACAAATAAATCGAAGTGAAGAGCTTTCTCCTATTATTTAATAGGAACTTGAATAGTGTTACCATGGGATGAGATGAGCAGTAGCAGTAAAGGTAAGGAAGAAGATCCTAGGCCTGGGCAGGAAGGGCAAAATGGGAGGAGCTGATTACCCTCCCTGCAGCTGTGTGCAGATGACCATTAAAAGCCCAATGAGCAACAACCTGACACTGTGATAGCCAAAAGAGCTGTAAAAAGAGCACCAGTATCACCAACAGAGAAAATATCCCAGAGAGACAATAATGTTTTAAAGCTACTGAAGGTTTTGCTGCTGTTGAAATGAGTTCTTGCTTACTTTACAAGGACTGTAGTTGTGACACAACCTGGGGCTGCTCTCACAGCTGAGCCTCCAAACTGTGTTGTCTTCCTCCAATCTATCAACACTAAGCATCGAGGCTCAACGGTTTATTCCCACAAAACATCACTGACCACTGTACCGTTTATAACAGTGTTATTTTGGGAAACAATGGCAAGTGTTGAGAGTCTGGCATCAATCACCTGATACTTGTCCCACACTGGCTGGTCTTAACTAACCTAGCTGGCTGCAGCTACAACCCTCATAGAGTAGAAGAGACATGACAGATGTAGTGAGAACGAGTACCTCTCTCTTCATAGAGCAGTATTTGGGAAATATGATCAGGAGTCTATGAGGAACTGGATGCAAAAGGAGAAAAACTCTTCATGCGCTACTGCTGGATATCACCAAGAAACAGTGTGCTTCATTTTCAAGTACAAAACACTAGAATAACTTAGAGCTGCTGGGCCTACTGGACACTACAGACAGACTTCATCAGTGACTTCTACATACATAAGAACAGACAATTAGAGACTAACACAGAAGCACAGGGAATTCATTATAATGCTTCTATATTCAGTGTACCTTGCTAGACCTGGGACTCAATGCTGCCATACCTTACTTATAAGACTAACACATTTCATCTCAAAAACTATTAATCCAGCCACTGAAAATTCTCTAGAACCTAAACTTTAAAATAGAAACATTTTGCATGTTTATTTTGCCTTGAAGTTTTTATGTAAAAGATGAATTGGAAATACAACAGTTTATTTTCTCTCTTAATTAAAATCAATTTTCCAAGTTAAATAGAAAGTTAAAACCCTAAAATCTCGCCATATTAAAACAAACTGGTTTTGCTATATTAAACCAGTAAGTCAGCATGGAATAAATGCAACACAGGTTATCCATCAAAAGAAAAAACAGTATGAAGGAGAGCGATGAATTGCAATCAAAGTTAAAAAAGCAAACTGCTACAATATAACTTTTCTGTAAATGGCTAATTAACAAAAATACAACAAAACATGACTGTAATTAACCTTTTACTCTAAATTACTATCGATCAAGATGAAACATATTTTAATGCAAGAGCGTGGGTTACATTTTAAAATAGTTTAGTCATTTTTGCCATTGGTACAATCTAATGCTTCTGGGAATGCAAGTTATTTTTATTAGGCAGTCAGCTGCAGACATATCTGGAACTACATTACATTCTGAAAAAACTGGGGAAATCACCATTCATATGCTTTCAGTAGCTTCCCAAGCACGTGAATGGAAGCTGTGTTTGGATGGCAAAAGTCAAATAATTTTGAAACTAGATTAAAGGAAGGAAGCAGTGACTTATTTGCAACGTAACTTTCTATTCCACATAAACCTGCTTGTGCCTACTGACCAAGATTTAGTCCATGCTTACAAGCAGGTGCTAGTGCAATGATGTATTATGAAGCAATCTTTAAGCAATGAACTATGAGCAACTGCTTTAAGGAACATCATTCCTGCACTTGGCACTAGGAAAGGCAGTGCTGATTAACAGGGAGAGGCATTGCTCGGCCAGTGGAATCCCACAGCATGGAGGAAGCAGTGAACACCAGGGAGCTCCCCCAGGGAAGGTAAAGCATGGTGAAAACGTAAGGCAATAAAATAACTAACTTGCTCATCCTTTTCTCTTATAGTATTTTTTATATAATTAAAATAAGCTGCTAAATGTCAGTATAATGATATGAAAATTCCCTTTGCTTTCACTTCTGTAAACCTAATACTGAACAACTACCTCACCTATAGATGTCTGTACTGTCTTCATCTAAAGGTAAGCCTATGTCTCCAAGTCCGTGTCACGTAATATATGCAAAGCTCACACGATAAGGTCTTACTTTTTGTAATAATACTGATTCTCAAAACTTCATCATTCTTCCCTTTTACAGAGAAACCAGCAGACAAGAAGTATTTTAAGCCACAGCACAGCTTCCTATACAATACACAGCATAGCTGTAATTTTTCAATTTAAACAAGTTATTAATCACAACTTCACCCAGCAACACGTCTTATGCATATCTCTAGATGATCTAATTAGACTTCTTGGTTTTAGTAAAAAAAAGAAGGCAAAAAAAAGAAAAAAAAAGCAGAGTTTAGTTTCTGCAAACAGCTGTACCTTAATTTTTAAACAATATAACCAGACAAGGTTTCAAAATTTCTAGAAGTAGCTTTAGCTGATCTGAATCACTTAATTCAGCTTAATACAATCACAGTTGAACTTAACACATCCAACCCCAGTCTCTAAGAGTGAAAGAAGTAGTATCAGCTAACATTACGTTGACCACACTTTATCCTCTGATATTCCTGTTCAAGGAATGGCATCAGCTCACTACTGTGGCCACTCAACTTTATCAAATCTTACAAAATGTACATAGATGCTCTTGGCAAGAAACTTTGCAGACACAGAGCCCCAAAACCATTTCTCCCAAAGATGAACAGTACACAGCTTGCTAACCAAGGGGATCCCAAAGAACCCAGCTATACCTGCATAACATAACATGCTTATGCTGTATCTGTGTTTCTCCTTCAACTTAAGAGGGTTGAATCATTAAAAACAAACCAACCTCTCCCAAACTAACCATTAAATGGAACACTTTAAAAACAACTGGGACTGATCTACATGTTTCAGCTGATGCTGAGCTTTAAAGCAAAGCATATCAGAAAAAAGAAAAATAGCAAAACTTAGCCAGTAAAACGAGCTTAGGTCAGTATTGATGCTGTCTCATCCAGCGTAAGCATCTTGTGTGAACTGCAATAAGAAAAAGAAACCTAGCTTAAAGTGGGGAAACCAAAAAAGCCCAGAGGCAGGCAGGGTGAAACAGAGCCTTCAAAAGACCGGCACAATTTGCAACACAAACACTGAGAAGTGAGAAGCTTCCTCTTTGAATGAAGCAAGGATCTGACCCCTTCCTGTGTCACAACAGCCCATGCTTACTTAATATGTTTTCTCCTGGCAGTAAACCAAACACCAATTCTATCAGCTTCACAGACACATGTGTATCAAAAAAGACACCACACTGATATTATATCCAGTTTCAGAGGAGACAGAAGATGTATTTGAATGAGTGCCTTCAGATCTTTGTTGTCTGGACTGCCCTGTAAGGTTACTTGTGAGAAAATAGCTTGTAGTTTTTACTTTACAAATCAAGTTTTTAAAGATGATGCTGTACTAACACACAGGAACACAAAATGACTGCTCTAAAAATTTACAAGAAAAAAACACAAAAAGACCATTAAGAAAATGCTACCTTTGCATCCAGTGTTAACTCCAAATGTATGCTTTATAAAGCTGAGTTAGCTAAACCACGCTTTATGCATTCATTTCCTTCACAGACATAAAACGTCCAGGACAGTTCTTCAGTTAGCTGACTCTTGCAAGTCATACACACAGGTTTCAAATGATTATGTTAACTGAAACGAAGGCAGCAACAATACTTTTCCAAACCGATTTTCTCATAAAAGAAATTGCAAAAAAATGAAAGTAGCAGTGGACCCCTCAAAATCCTGTTTGGGTAGATTTGAGTGGAATACAGTTTGTATTTGCCAAAGCTAAAGAGGGAAGTGTGGAAAGTAAAGGTGTAACATGCTGCAGCAGCAGAGATGACAGTTTTGTCAGATCATAAACACGTAAAAACATCACCTGTTTTACTTTCTTAGCTGCTGATATTATGCAACTCTGACTGCAGAGAGTCAGCTGGAATATTGCCATTAATCAGAACTTTCCAATAGATATTCTAACTTTCCTTAAACATCAAAGGAAATAATTGCAGTGTTTTTTTTTTGGTTTGCAAGAATAAACTACCAAAAAAGAATAATAAAATCAATCCAACCTATGTTAAATGTTAAACTTAAAAACAAAAAAAAAAACAAAACCAAAACCAAGACACAAGTCAATTTCACTAAACTTACATTAAACTAAGATATTTTAAAACCTGACTATCTTTCAATTTTATTAAATGGAACTACGGAGTAAAAATCAGTAATAACTAATGGCTAAAACAATGCCTTGCATTAGGCGAGCTGGATTTTTAAGCATCAGTGGTATATGTTTGTTTCTATAGCTCTCTTTTGAAACCATAATATTTGTATCAGTTATTTGAACTTTGTTTCATCTCAGTGATAGTATCTAGCTAGAATTGTCACACCCAGACCGGTGAGCTCAAAAAAAAAACCCAAACCCAAGTGGTCTGCTTAAACAGTTGCTTCTGCTACAAATGCTGGCAATAGCTTTGCAATTCCTTCACTTAGCTGCATAATGCCATTAGCAACTGGAAATGAAACTGTTCTAGCACAGTGCTAGAGAGTAACTTGAATCCCTCCCTGTGGATGAAAGCAGAGCGGAAGAGGCTGAAGCCAACTTTGCCAGGCTTCACTGACACAGATCTCAGAAACAAGAGAGAAAGGGACAGCACCTTTTCTTGCCTGCATTTCCATTTTGACTTTTTATCACGTGAAGAGCGAACAGACCACTCACAGGTTCAAGATGACTTGGCACCCCCAAATTAGGACAGAAGCAGTATTTCAGCTTTGTTCCCTTATCACTCTCTGCACCTGTTTGCTGCAAGTGCTAAGAGAGAAATGTGATGGGAAGGCAGGGAAGCACGTGGATAAAGCTGCACACAGTGTCATAGAATCATAGAATAGTTAGGGTTGAAAAGGACCTTAAAATCACCTAGTTCCAGTGTCCAAGAGGAACAACCTCAGAGTGTGTACAGGCAGGAGATTCAATTGACCCACACTCATGGTAAGACAAAATCTTTTAAACTATTTGTTTCCAAGAACTTCAAAATTGGGGAATGACTGAACAGGTACAGCACTGATCTCAAAACTAGTTATGGCTGTGAGATGTGGCAGTCCAGTATTCGTAGTTTTGTTTCACTAATTTATAAAAATAAACCAGGGTGAAAGTTGTAACCATTAACATGGATTGGATATGACAAAATCTTGACCTGTATCTCTTCCTAGTTTCCCTTAAAAAAAGCCCCAACAAACCCTGCTAAGCATGTTCCTCGCTCTGGTACTGCTGTTAACTTCTCATTCTTGCTCCTTTTTGAATACAGACAGGCTAATTTTGGTGTGATCTATTCTCTGTTTGCCGATAAGTCTTATGGAGAAGTAGGGATCTAGATTATGGAAGAGAAGAAATCCCAAAACATTCCAGCTCTTCCCAAGACTGACAGACACTAGATGAAGTTTTCACAACTCCCAGGACTCCAAGCTAAGAACTCAAACTTTGGCCTGGGGCTGGGTGTAACCTCCTTGTGCACATCCTTCTTCTGCTCTTGGGGGAAAGGGCTATATATATAACTTTATATACATATATATACACACATATATATATGTATGTATGCTGGTATGTATGTATGTAGTTAGTTTTTTAGTTTGGGGTTTCCTCCTTTTACTTATTTGCAAGAAAAAAAACCCTGACCTCAATAGGGCAAATGTTACAGGGCATCTGGGGTTTTATCATGCCATGTGTTAGGGAATATTTAACTCAGTCCACATATAGCACAGCCGCCAGACCAAATGTACATGAGCTGTGCAGCAATGAGACAGACAAATCTAAGGGAACACTCAGGCTTTGACAACCAACCCACTCCTGATAACTGCAGTCTGAGCAACCTGACTGTCCTCAAAATTCTTTATATTCAGGACACATCAGCAGGTCTTGCTGATCAAAACACAGGACCTGGTATTATGGCTTTTCCCCCCCAAAATATCAACTTATGAATCTCTGACAATCCAGTGACTGGCTTTATTTCTCTTTATGACCAGCTACTTAGATGTGGTTCAGAAAGTGGATTTCTTTTTAAAATTCTGACTGATAAAATACTAAATATTTCTTAATATATTTTATTAAAAAGCCATTTTAACTCTCCAAACAAAAGAAAGGTGGTGAAGCCTACTTAGACAACCGCTTACCTGATTAAAGCATTCATCTTCCTGCAACCAGTGTGAAATCAGATCTTCTCCACTACAGAAGAGGGCTCTAACTATGAGGACAAAATATTGTGAAGGGTTTTGAAGGGGTTTGCTCTCCCTCCCTCCCTCCTGATGAACTTATTTCAACCTTTTGTAAATACATTCCCAGAACCACAGATTAGATCCCAACTGAGTTTCTTTCTGGTCAAAGTCAGGGTTTAACTCTCTCTCTTACTAGGCTCAACAGCTATTTAATTATTTTATGCAAAATAAAAACATCAAAAGGAGAAAAGAAATCAGTGTGAACTTGTGTCTTCCAGTAGCAGAAGCACTCAGTTGATCCCTCAGCCTGCAGGTAATTCTGAGCTTCCCTCAACCTTTTCCCTTCCTTTTCCATGTAAGACGCACAATTGGAGAAGCACGCAAAGCCATGCAAGCATTGCTGTTCCTCCACTCCCTGGCAGATGAGATATCAAAAATCATTTCTTTATGGAAAGGAGAACACAGTCAATGCAAGTGATTACAAATACCCATGAACACCATGTAGCCTGCTTAAGGTGCTCTTGAGTCAACTCACCTCAGATTAGGGAAGAAAATGGTAAATAAGATGCCTCACATGGCATGTTAACTGTCGTAATTTCCACACTAGTGACTAAAGGATCAGATACCATTGTGCAGAGCTGGATTTTCATTTCTCATGTTTTTTTCTTCAGTCTCCTAAAAGAAATACGTTACCTTTGGCCAAGTGCAACACTTCATAGAATCATAGAATAGCCAGGGTTGGAAAGGACCTTAACACACATGAAATTTATTTTGGTATGAAAATAAGAGAAAAATTAGTTATCCCCAGGCCATTTCCTTAATGTGAAAAACCTGTGTGAATTCTTCTTCAGCAAGATTGAAAAAAAAAAAAAACCTCACAATTTTTTTTCAAATGTATCTACCCAAGAACTGGCAATAAACCACTCCCTAGTAGGTACTCTAGAATTAAGGCTGCAATTACACTTGGGATGCAATGGATTAATCAGCCAATATATGTGTATCCATACAGAAATACACATACACACCTAAACACATATGCATAAATAAAACATTTCTTTTCTTCCAGTCCTGATAAAGATGGCCTTCATGGTCCAGAAGCTCCAAAGGAATTGGAGGTCCCAACTCCAACTGAAGCAGCAGCAGGAGGCTGCAAAGTGGCTTGATAGGACCAGACCATCTGTATTTATCCAAGAGCTCACCAGAAGCCATGGATGTAGTCACTGAGCTGCTAACAAGCAAGCAAATCCTTTAGTAGACCACCTTGTACCTGAAGACTAGAAAACAACATAGACATCTGTGGAGTGCAAAGAAATAGAGTAGCAAGGCTGCTAGTCAGAAGGGGTAGAAGCTGTAAGAGGGAACCAAGTTAGCATATGTATGAGGTACTGGGAAGAAGTCAGTGTAGGTCTGTGAAAGAGTTATGAGTCACAAATATCCTGAAAGGCTTAAAGGGACGCATGAACAAGGGAAATCCAACAGACATAGTATACTTAAATTTCCAAGTGAAATAAGGCCATGTTTTCACATTTCTTAAAGGAAAGATAACTGCTGTGAGACAGGGAGAAGGGCTGCAACCCCCACCCAAAGGCTAAGAAACTACTTGTGGGGTAAGGAAATACAGTAAAAATGGTCTTCAAAAGAAGAATTTCAGCAGCGGCACAGAACTAGAGCCTGCGTTAGGGCTGGAATTATTCAACACATTCAGAAATTTGCAACATTTACTGAAATTCTTCACTATGACGGTGGTGAGACACTGGCACAGGTTGCCCAGAGAAGCTGTAACTGCCTCATCCCCAGCAGTGCTCAAGGCCAGGTTAGATGGGGCTTGGAACAACTTGGTACAGTGGACGGTGTCCCTACCTATGGCAGGAGGTTGGAACTGGATGAGATTTAAGGTCTTTTCCAATCCAAACCATTCTGTGATTCTACAATTCTAAACAATTAAAAAAAAAAAATGGCTACTGAGAGAACAAAATCTTTGGTATATCATTACTCAGAGTACTAAAGGTGAAAATTAACATCCTGTAGAAAGACCTAACGTTACTGTATGGTGTAATAAAATAGTAAATGAAATTCAATGTAGAGAAATGTAAAGTTACAGACATGGAAGAAGAAAACAATCTTGACTGTATATACAAAGTGATGGTCCCTGAATTATTATTACATAGTAATGAGACACTGGTTTTGTAACAGTTCCATGAAATTATCATCTCAGTGATCTATAGTGGTCATAAAGGCAAATCAAATATTAGGCACGGAAAACAGTGCATCATACCCTCCTAACAAAAATAGTTTAGAGGAGTTGGGTAAGATACAAAAACACACAGCAAAGACATGGAAAGCCTGTACCAGGGTGACAATTAGACAGATTTGGACTTGTCAAACTGGATGAGTGATGACAGAGGAGGGCGATCATGCACATTTATTATGAAGGTGGACAGGAAATGATTGTTCATTCCTGGCTCAAAAACAAACCAAAAAAGAAGGCATTTCTTCACACAGTGTATAGCCTTGAGAAGTCTTTCCACAGGAATCCATAGCTCTCAAGTTTCCATTAAGTTCAGAAAAACACAGGATCAACAAAATTGTTTAGCAGCACAATGACAAACACCAGACTTTTCAAGCTTCAATTTTTTGCTGCACCATTGCTATACTTATTAAGCATGCAGTTCTGCACTGTGCCCTTCTTCACAGCCTTAACTGTCTGATCCTGACTACACCTTTCCTGCTCATGCAAACATGATGAGAAGTGTTACTGCTCATTCCAGCATTCCCATTAAATACATCTATCATTAAACAGTGACAAAAAGTTTTCTTTCAACAGCAAACTAATCCTCTGTTGTCCTAGTCAAATTCAGAAGCATAATTTTTGCTCATATCTTACAATTTTCATCTAGCTGGAGTCACAGAATGAGAAACACTTGCCTTCAGACACATCTGGACATGTACAATGCTACTGCAAGTTTGAGGAACTTCACGTACACGAGGATGCACTGGTCTCCATAATTCATGCAATCCAATCACCATCAAACACACATTAAAGCTATCTGAAACACCTATAATTAACACAGACTTTGTCAGTATTGTTGGTCAATTACTGGTCCATGTTTCAGCTTGCACAGAAGCTTGCTTCGATATTTTGAAGTAAAAGTGGCACCAAAAGAGATTCCTCCTTGCTAACAAACCGTATTAAAACACAAAACGATTTCTCAATCACCAATCTCAAACCTAAAAAAATTACTAAAAAAAGAAATGTAAAATTCTCTAGTTCCACAAATGGTAAAAGTACAACACTGATGATATACTTGTGAAAATAATACCTCGTATGACATAGGGAATAAATTGAAAGCAGATGTATCAAATAATAACATAATGATGCTTGCCTTGAAACATTTCTCATATGCAATGCTTGCTTTTTCATGTAAGTATGGTATCAGTTGTACTCCACTAGCTGCAGAACAGATGCCAGGCATGATAAAAGATTATTTCACAGAAACAAGAAGCCTGTCCAAAAAAAGGGAGGGGGGAATAAATCTGTTATTTCTCAGAACACTGGTCAAAGGCAATGTTCCTGATTAACAGCATCATGAGTCCCACAAACATAAAGAGCTCACAAGACAAGTTTCTTAAACTTTATTTAGGCATTTTAACACTAGATATGTTTTGGTGCAGGAAGCTAAATCAAATACTTGTAATGGAATCAAAATATACATGTAGTGAGCTGAACTAGTTGCCCATCATCATTTACTTGACATTTTAAAGAGTTCTTTCATTATATCTTGTAGAATATAATTTCATTAATCTATTTAGATGAATGCAAAAAAAAACTTTATTTTGAAAACAGAAGCCTACAGTGTGCCTAACCTATCTGTAGCAATAAAATACACTTTAGAACAAGGCCTAATTCAATATTTTAGATTTTAATGTGACAATTATTGCATTAATATCACCAGTTAAATAGAATAGCAATAAGCTATTAAGATAATTATATGAATCACTACAGGACCATGAAATGGGAAACATACAAAGCTTCAGCTGTATTTGAAATTATAAGAATTTTAAGTACAATATTTTATGCATGCAAATAAAATGTTGTGAATAGATTTGGCACTAGTCAGGTACCAAGAGGTTGTGTACTACTGTTACAATGAAAGGAACAGAACTCACTAGCTTTTAAACATGGAGCTGCAACAAACATGCTTGCATACTAGAGAAAAAAAAGATATTAAAATTAACAAGAAATAATTTAAAAATTTAGAAGGTATACAAAAATCTGGCATAAATATTCTTACTGAAAATTGTGGGGAAAGTATCTCAAGTAGTTTTGCAAGCCTTGTACTAGCTAATTTATCACAGCTGATGTTCTCCTCTACTAAAAAACAAGGGTTTTTTTAAACACCAAATAAATATTTCTTCATGAAAGGCATTTATTGTAACTGCTTCCAACCTGAAAATGCCACAAAGCTCTTGAATTACAGCTCAGTATTTATTCCAACTTCTCTCCACTGCACCTCTGTGAGAAAGGATGTATGACTATCCTACCATTCTCTGGCATGTGCAGAGATTTCTGTCTTCCCTACTGCACCCAAAGTGGCCTGTAGATGTTAGAAAACATCATGTGAAAGCAGTACTTTGGACTATCAGAAACAGTAACCACAACTCATGGCACAGGAGATGTTCAGCTGCCAGAAAAGACGCTATCCAAAAATTGCAGCTGTTTCCTTTGGGAAAAGCTAATAGTCAATGGACAAGCATCAATCTTATGAGCCAGCTTATGCTACAAAATTTAGTACAAGGAGAGTGAGAAGTTCCTGAACTTGTAATATGCTTTAAAAGAAGTTGCTAAAAGATAACATAGTAGAAACAGCAACAGTCAAAAAATTAAATAAACCCAAAATATTTAGCCAACTGATAAAAGTCACAGTCAATGGGCAGGGCTATATGCAGACAAGACTAGTACAGACTTGAAATGGAACTTATAATATTTGGCAGTGACTGACCCCAATAACAATTATCTTCTGTGAGACATGCAAAATGCAACACTGTATGTCACCCCTAAATCCTCCATCAAAAACCTCACCACACCTTCCATGCCTGATCATGTGCAGGAAAACCAAAGAGACAACAGAGAGAAGACACATGTATACTTTTGCATATGGTGGAGAAACGATGACTTCTTGGGCCTTTTGCAAACTGAGTTTCCCCTTTGAACTGCCTTATTTTACAGTACGTCACAGCTTGATATAAAGAAGGATTTTATCTTCTATTCACCAAAACACTTCCCAACAGTGAATTCAAAAGCTCTTTATCCTGTTTTGAACTTTTATCTAGGAATAGGACCATGAAGACTTTTTTAAAATTATTTATAAAAACATCTATTCTCTGAGACAGAAGACACCTGCCTTATCCAGACCAAGTAAGACACACACACTACAGAAAACTTCTATTTTTGAATTTGCCAGATTTCTACACGTTATGATGGAAAATTTTCACTATGCCTCTCCCCTCTCCCCCATTATCTCAACACTTATCCCTCCACCAGTGAAGCAGCTAGAAGAATGATGCACTAAACAGAGCCCTGTTAAATTATAGTATGTAGGAGATTAAACTTAAGCCTAATGCTACAGTCAACCTTCAACAGCTGAGTTCTATTAATGGACAACCCCTTAAAAGAAATCCTTATTGGTTACTATTTAAAGCTACATCTCTATTAAAATCTTGACTGAAAGAAATTGCAAGCGATATGCATCCCCCATCAATGCCATGACAATACCACCCAGTTCAAGTATGCTCTGCAGTGTTTACCATAATTTACTTTAAGTAAAAAAAACAACACAATAGAGTTCACTGACCAAATACCATCAATAAATACACTATGCTTTGCAAAAGAGATCAGCTAATTTATAGCAATAGGAATTACGTGTAAACTAGAACAATACATTTCCAGTGCACTGAAAATCCCAGTGTCATTATTACTTTTCATCTACTTCCTGTGTTAATTTAAGATCAGTATTGTAAAATTACAGCACAGTCAGGGCACTGTAAAGTTACAACTTAATAATAAAAAAAAAAAAGCTTAGGAAAAAGACAATCAATGTTTTACTTCCAGACTTTTCAATTTTTACACAGGTCTAGAAACAGGTAAGATGAGGAAGGGGGGAGGTTACAGTGTTTAATAATGACTGCATACATGCATAGCATTATGTTCACTGATGAATGTTTTCCTCTGCTTTCTTCACCGCTCCCCAGTGCACAGTCCTTTGAGATCCAACACTGCCAAAACATTCCTGATTGCTCACTCAAAGAATCTTTTGAACGAAGAAATTTTCAATTACTGACACATGAACTTAGGGCAAAGTTTTGAAGTGCAGAAGTTTTAACTTATAGATAAGGAAGTTGCCAGCTTCCTACTTAATCTACCCATTGACCTTGCAACTCTCTATACATCATATCTATTTCAACATCTGAACTTCTGGTTTAGGCGCTGTCACTGATGATGAATTAGTGACAACAAAGAAGGAAGCACTGGGACGATAGTAGAAAAATATAAAAACAACCAACCCTATAAAAATATCGTGCTACTTGTTTCTAAGCAAGAGGTCAGCAGGTCTGAATGCAGCTCCACTTGTAATTCACACACTAGACTAAGGAAAGAAAACATAACAAACTCCTTCCAGCGTCAAGCAGATCTCAGCAACCTGCAAGGTGAAGGCATGTTATCCCTGCTGTCGCTCTAAGCATCAGCTGCACATTTTTCTGTCCTTATCACAATCCATGCCTTGGATCTGGGTGTTAGCTGCTACATTCAGGTTTACTTTAATGCATCTCCAGTGCAAAAAGCATGTGCTAGTCTTGTTAGCCTGGGTTATGGTGGTTAGGACATTTTCTTCTTCTAGGAGGTGGATGATGACAGAATAGTTCCTAGGTAGCAAAGCTACTAAATCCAAATCTTTTGCTTCCTGGATGAGCAATTACTGAGAAAGTAGGATTTTTTTTTTTTTTTTGCTTTTTTGAGTGAACATGACCTTGTCAATGCATCTTCCACTGAGCTCTCTCCAGGGCACATACAGAAAAGTCAAGCTCTTTGTAGTCTTGGATGAGCACAGTAGCCAACACCAAAGTGGCCAACACTCTCACACATATGAGTGGCTAAGGATTTGTATTAACTGCTTCACTTGAATCAAGTAGTAAAATGTCTATTGATTATCTTTTATGCATCTAAGTGCTTTTATTAATCTGGCCAGAATCTCTCAGCAGTTAGGATACAGAGCTGGTCTCTCCAAAGACAAAACACACACAGATTTTGCATTTCCGTACCTAAACAGTCAAGAATTCCTGACAGTGTAAAAACACAGCAATTTAAGGTAGAGGAGAAGAGTGCTCTTTTAGTTCTGCCTCTTAAGAGGGAATATTTGCTGTACCTGGATTGTCCATGCAGCTGTGTACTATTTAAGTTCTATGGGAATGGAGCAAAAGACGGGTTGTGACCAGCTGGGCTTGGAGAACTTGCAATGACAGGGACATGACAGACCATGTAACTTGCATGTACCTTTGCAGGAACTACAGCTCAGATTTTCACCTCACACAGGAGACAGACGTTTATGCCACTGGTTGTACTTTGGTCTCGGGAATAAGATTTCTGATAGACTATAAAGCCAAAGGGAATTTTTTGTATGCTTTCAGTTACTAGGGGTTTCCAATTTAAAGTAATGGAAATTAAAGTTACAGACAAAACCAGTGTATCTTAGACAATTGCACAAGTAAACCAATAACAAATAAGGTACACAGAAAACAGTTCCTCCTTGCCTACCTCCAACAGAAGGAAAAGAAAACGGATTCTTGTCAGTGTAGCTGCTATTGTTTCCATATTTAACAAAAAAGCAGGAGGACCAAGAGTGTTTTCCATTATTTTAATTCTTTTATGCAGTGAAACCTAACCATGTGCCAACCAGAAGGTTATTCAATCAATAATGGTATCATATAACGAGTTTTGACAAAGCTGTGAAAAAAGAAAATCACAGTAGCTGGAGGAGAATCAGTCAAAAAGTCATTGTCCTTGAAGGGCACAAGAACACTCCTCCTGATGAAAGGTCAAATGCAGTGGATAAAATATTCATGATTCCAAATCCCCAAACTGTTGTATTTAATAAAACCTAATGCACAGAATAAATAAAAATAATATAAAACATGAGAATAATCTATCAAATGTGACAGTGATACTCGTATCTATATCCTTATGCAGAAAAGGTGCCTGCTAGTAATGTTTCAGCTAGTGTTAAGAAAGCAAATCATTCTTATTCACACTGTAAGCTCAGCCTTCTCGTCTCTAATTGTGGTTCATTAAATTGTAACGCACAGCTAGCACAATGTAAAATAGCTAGTCTGAGTAATTAAAAATATATAACCTCTCTTAGGAAAATAATCGTGATATGGAAGGGAAAACAATTTATTTATATTCTTCAGTGCTCTGTTACTTTCTAATTTGTTTTTCTTTTAAATGATGCTTATACAGCCAAACAAAAGGATAAAAAGGAAATACGTCTTTCTGACTTTCACGCTGACATGAGGATGTCAACCTGAGGATTTATAACTTGGAAGTAATGAAAATCAAGGGTTGATTTTTTCTTCTTAAAGGAATGAGAATTTCTAGGTCTTAATTAGAAACCTGTTAGAATAACTTTAGAGACAAGCAGGATAGACAGCAATGAGCCTATAATAGAGAAATTAACAAAATAAGAGAACTTCATGGTCATTTCTCCTTGATGAAGCACAATTGTTCTCTGTATGCCAAGATTTCATCAAATGGGGATCTTCACTATTTAGTTCATTAAGATACCCTCCACAGTTTTGGCAACTGTTTCAGAATATGTTTGCAAACTTTCTGTGATCGTTATGCTACAATTATTGTTTAACTAAGCTGCATTACTTAGTTTGGCATAATTTACCTCTTCTCCCCAACTTTACTTTTAACACTTTCCAGCCATTAATTTATTTCCTCATATTAAAAGGAAAAAGCTCAGATGTTTTGACAAGCTCTCTGAATGTACAACTGCTTGTTCTTCACTGGGCCAGAGCTACCTTTTACAAGAGATTGTCCTTTCAACAAGACAGAACCAAAGTTAACAAGCCTGTTGTTGTATGGAACACTTAAGAAAAATAACCAGAACTGTAGCTGATGCTCTTTTGTCTAAAAAAGGACAATCTGGTATGAGAATATGAAGTTTTACTCTCTCTGGGGCCAAAGGAAAATAGGAACGTCCCCTGGGAAATGGTACAGGTCCCATCTTAACAAGTAACAAACTGTCACAGAATTGAAGTCATACGACAGAGCTCAGCATAGGCTCTCGGCCTAAAAACCTTCTAGGTAAGATATATTGGAGAAAAACCCCAAACAAACAGCAAGAACATTATGGTACTTCGGAGATACTCAAACACTATGCTTTTGGTGTCCCAAGAAGTGTTCTGTATCTTCACTGAAGTAGGCATTTGAGAACAAAGTCTCAAAACTAAAATTCCCCAAGTGCGGGGTACACTTAGAAATGACACAAGCTGCACAACTAGACTGACTTCTCATTTCAAAGTACTTTATAGAGAAATAAATACAACTACATCTTCACACATTCAAAAAAACATGTAAGATATTGCACCACTGCAACAAACTACTCAAAGAACTGGCTTCAGAAGCAAACAACCCTATTGTTGATGACATTATGATATACTATTTTCTAAGTGCACAATAATACTGATTGACCTCAAAAAATTATTTGATTTATATGCTTTATCCAGCAGCCTATAACAGCAAGTCTTTCTTTCAGTGTGGCTTATGCCATACTTAGTGAATGGTTTAATCCTCACAAATGGGTATAAGTGTTTATTCCACAGATACAAGGATGTAAAACTGCTCTGAAAAACAATTCAGTGTTTCTCTGACTTCGAGGCTAGAACAGATCTACCACTTGAAACATTTGAGTTTTATGCTGTGTTTATTATAAAACCTCTCAAGTAAAGCAAATTAACTATCTAATGAGCCAGATCTCTTCTTTTTACCTGACTTCTATGGGTCTAAGGTTGCATGATGCATTGTCTCCCACGAAAAAGCCTGAACAACAACCAGATTTTTCTGATTTTCTGCTTGATATTCTAGGAATCAAAGTCTTAAAAGTTAAATAACAACATCTGCCTCTACAATCTCCACAACTTTCCAGAGCCATCAAGGATGGCTGCCACATGTCTGAAATTAGAGACAAATGAAACACTGGGTCCTCTTTATGCTCTGGAGAAAGGCAAATGCCAGCAAAGGCTCAAGAGAGGTGTTACAAAAACATTTGCTAACCTAAGCATTCCAGTGCTGCTCCAAAGCCAAGATCTTCAAGTTACAATGCAGGGAACCTAGAAACATAAAAGCATGTGTCGGGCATGGACCTAGATCCTTACTGAGAGAAAACGGACTGGATCTTACCAGGGATATTAGTAACAAACCACACTTTGTGTGAAATTCTGGGATAGATCTCTACAACTCCTTGTCAGCAGCAATAAAAACTCCCCATGACACAGCCTTTCAGAGCCAAAAAACCAGTAGTGGTTTCTAATGCTTTCTCATTCCATTGTCTTTGTTACAATTTTAAAGCTGTGAATCAAGACTTAATATAGTGCATTTTAGAGTAAATATGATAGCTTAAAATATCTCCAAGTCTGGTGTTCAGCATCACTAAATTTACAGGTATATTGCTGCATGGCCTAACTAATTAAATAAAATCTGATCCATCAAATGGATTATATCAAACAGGTGATAAAATTCCATAAAACTCCAAAATTAAACCTTCCTTCTTCACAGAAAAGCCCAGAGCAGCCAGAAGCAATGTCTCAAACTAAGCCTTCTCCAGATCTTTCTCAGTGGACAACTGATACTATAGCATGTCCAGTGAGAGATTATTTTGCCATAGGCAGCACACAGTTGGTCTGTTTTCTAATGCAAGATTTTTATAATTCTCTCACCAGACAATGCAGCTACAGATTAATTAATAAGATCCATGTGCAGCTCTTCTTTACAGCTTACTAATTTCTTACAAAAACAACTGTACGTTAGTAGAGTGCACATCACTCATGCAACTCATAGTACTTTTAATATTAATTTTGGGAAAATAAATTATTAGTTATTTCCAATAACTCTTAAGACCTCCAAGAAACCTTCTCTCTTTTAAAACTTCTTTTATGTGGTTTTAGCACATCACCATGACTGTTTCATCTTTAAACCAAAATATATCTATACATTTAAAGCTC
This sequence comes from Forpus xanthops, assembly GCA_032466535.1. Lineage (NCBI taxonomy): Eukaryota > Metazoa > Chordata > Aves > Psittaciformes > Psittacidae > Forpus > Forpus xanthops. The sequence goes on along the minus strand of JASSUY010014464.1, from coordinate 40,950 downwards.
ATCCACAGGCCTCTCAGCAATATTTCAGTACACCGCTCCTGAAACAAGTCTGACTAGATTAAGTACAATCTGCAAGAGGTAACACTTTTGCTCACCTATTTTCAGTATTCTCATTTTCTTTTAATACAATCTACTTGTTTTTAAGAAGTCTTTATTGACCTTGGACTCTTAAATCAAGCAATTCAGAATGTAACACTCAACTGTTCAGTGTAACACAATTGCTATAATGAGGTAAAAGGAACTGTAGAAACAATGGAGTGACGGAGAAAAGAGAAAAAGAAAAAAGGCCAATGAGTCACAGGATCTTTGCAGTTTACCCATTAACACTGGTGGCAACTTGTTACTTCCAAAGAGCTCAAACAGTTCCTTCTAACACAGATTACTTCCCTGACATTGAGAAGAAACATCATTCTATATGCCTCTTATGTGAAAACAGGATCAACTTTCATGCTGCTCTCCAAACCACAAGATCATGTCCAGGGAACAGCACCACTACAGAGGGCTACAGCAAGGTGTTATACAGGTTCTTCTGTCCTGTAAAGGATCTTTTATGAATGCACCAGTCCACTGCTTATGGTACCCATTGTACCTATGACCATCTGCAGAGAAGTTTTTCAGTCACTGAAAGACTCATAAAAATGCTTGAGGCTGGGCAAGAAGAAACTAGCTATGACTACAAGCAAGAAATGTATTTTGAGAAAAAATAGTAGGACAGCTTGTTAAAAGTTAACATACCTACCCCCACCCTAACTTTGTAAGCCCTTCTCCCACTATACTAATGCTTTTGTATCTTTCTTTTCTCATTCACAGGATATAAATCCTATATTCCTCTATTATGATGTTTTCACAATTATTTCAATCTGGGCCAAAGCTAGTGGTGAGTCATACAACTGTCTTTCAACATGACTGCAGTTGCTCAGTTGTTAGCAGCCCATCCATACAAACCCAAGGTAATATTTTGGTAGTATCTCTTTAAAAGTAAATAAACTTCTATATTTTCTGTTAATCCCACTTAGGTTTTCCTTTTACTGTATTGCTTTGCGGTCCAGAAGACTGAAAGAGGCAAAGAATTTGTGAAGTTTATTTGCTGTATGTAGGCAAAGAAATCCTTGTTGGGTCTTTCTCCCCCTCCTCCCTCATGTATTTAACTGATTCCATCCTCAGAAGTAGCTGCCTTTCATTATTATGTAATCACCTTCAAATTAATTTGATTAAACTGAATTTGATTAAAGCTTATGAAAAGCTAGCCATTCCAGTCACATTTTGCAATCTTTAAATAAAAACCAAACAACCCAAAGCCAACCAACAACAAAACCACACCCAAAAAAACACTACGGGAACAAGCCACTGGACAAGTAACAAATAAACCACTGGATAAGTAATAAATAAACCAGACCTCAGGATGAAGTTTTTCACGAATATCTGAAAGCAGTTTGTTAGTCAAAAGCAAAAATTTCTAACTGAAGTAGGTTCTGCTTACAAATTATCAACATTAAAATTGTCATCCTGCTGCTGCTTATACTAATTGAGAAATTAGTATCAGCACATTTCTACAGCTTCTCAAGCAAACATTTTTCAAGAGAATATTAAGAAATGTGACTCAACACGCTACCTATGTAAAAAATTAAACCCTCTGCTAAAAATAAACCTTATCTACAGCTACGCATAAATCCCATCAGAAAAAAACCCATAACATCCAACTTCTATTTAACATAGATCATCATCACAGCCTGCTGCTCACTTTGTAGCTTTGATAAAAGACAATCCAACGTTATGTCATAATAGTTTTAGCCTAGCTAGTATCTAGCTAACAGGATTTATTTGTTGTAATAGGTTAATTTAGTATAACAAGTTCAACCTGAAAAGCCCAGCTTCTAAACAACTCATTTAACTTCCTCTACAGGAAGGCATCACTGGTGTTTTCTGTGGAAAGAACACAAGATAACCACAAAAGTATATCTGCAATGCCTCTGTCATGATCATACGCAATGATTCTTAAGAGAGCCATAGCCAGTTTGGCACCATAATTCAGGAAAGAAAACATTCACTTACCGCAGTGTGACTGGAAAACCTGTGGCTTGACTACCTGATTGCAGATATTGCACACTACAAGATAGAAATCATCATGAGCTGGATAATGGCCAAATAAGTGCATATCTGTGGGAAAGTTAGAAATATATACAAGAATTAGAAATTATGCTTTAAATGTATCTTAAGAAAAAAAAATATTGAAAATACTGTAGGGCCACTACTGTTATATTAATTTATACAAAGCAAGTTTATACACCGCTCCGTAAGAGCTTCTCATTATGTTCAAGAGACTGTTTTTTTTTTGCATCTTCTGGGTTTCAAGGTCCTATACTAAAATGCTGCAGTCTCATCCCTCAGTCAAAGCACAGGCAGCAACACGTTTGTATTAACACTCACTGCCAGGAAGTGGAATAAGCATTTTTGTACTGGTCAAATGTTGGAACAGTAAAATAAGACGCCTTTCAAAATCTCTGCCTAAAGTTCCTTTTAGAAAACATGGTGCAAGGGTTATGCTCCATGTTAAAATATTCCAAGCTTGACTTACAGATTGCTAGAGAGAGTATCCAGCTTAAAAGCTAGTTACAGCAACCAAGGTCAAGGATCTTACAGCTTAAAATACAGTCAGGAATGTCATCCCCGCTTTGAAACATATGTCATGACATGAAATTTCTGAGTCTGTGTGAATGTTCACCCTAGTCCAAATGCCCTGCGCTGCTTGCTTCCCCAACAAAAACTGGGAAGAGACAAAGTTGGTTAATGAGGTATTTCTCAGTGATGGCACGAGGACTTTCATGAAACCAAAAGACTGGTACAGTCAGATGATGACAAGCACTTGTCCTTCTCAGCTGAAACACATAATGCAATACATGCATTCTTAAGCTGTTACGAACAGAGTAAAATGAGCTTAAATTACTACTGAAGGCCTCAGAGCTCTAACATCACAAGTGACATAACTTGTTTCACTTTGCTTTGCTATAGCTTAAGAGCAAGCACACATACTCATCCGGCACAGCTCAGCCGCATTAGCTTTTATGCACTTTGGTGTGATCCTGTCACCATGCCTAGTGTTGTTAACAAATGCACTGCTGTATTAGTAACCCCATCCCAAGTATCAGCCGCAGAGATCATGCTACCCCTCATAACCGGGCAGTGACATCTTCATTTAAAGATCTTGTAAAATGGCATTCCAATGTTATTCAGCAGCATCTTAAATCTATTACAGAACATACAAATGCAGCCTCTGACTCAGACTGAAATATCAGCTCAACCCCTTAAACAGGAGGAAAACTGAGAAGACCCTGAGTGAAGACAAACATGCACAATAGCAGCTGTGATTGATAAACATCAACATCTAAATCCTACTTCTTGAATAAGTTGTGGTTTTTCTTTAAAAATAGTAATTTCTTTCAAAAAGTGACTTAAGCAGGTACTTACTTCATTAGTTCTTAACCAAAGCAAACACTTTGGCCACAGAAATATATCGATAAGTAATTCTGCCCTGGCCTGTACTGCTCTCTAAGTAACATCACTGCTTACGATGGTAGTACTTGGCACAATGAAGTGCAAAGCATCTTCAGTCCCTGAAAACCCCAGAGAGCAACAGAACACCCCTCTCACAGTAACTCAGGCAGCATCACAAGTAGGTCCAAACAGGCTCACTCAAGCATTCTTGGGCACAAACCAGCACCACCAACCTGCAGCTATTTCACAGTCTGATATGAAATGAATTGTCCCTTTATCCCCTGAAAGCCAAAAGCCTTTATGTTACTGCTCGTACCAGGCTATGAAATCCAGCTGAAAGGTTAACCAGCCATGACCCCTTTGCAGTGTGAGTCTTGGACTAGCCAAGCCTTTAAATGCATTACAGCCACATGAATGCAATCAACACATTCAACTTAAATTTAAAAGAAAGGCAGTGGTGAGGTGTAAACTCCTCTGGTAATGTCTTGCTGCAGTTAGCATTAGTACTGATGAAGCCAAAACTGCACAGTTAAGATTAAATTAAATCCTTCTTACTGGTAAAACAAACAAACAAAACCCTAAGTAGGCACTACGTCTGACCTGTTTATTTTATTTCTTGTTTTAATGTGGTAAGCCAGTGACCTTAAAAATCACTTTACATTGGCAATTCTTTGCCAAGGATATTTTTGATCAGAACCTACAGATTTCCACTAACAGCACTGTAAACTCCACAGGAATGATTATTTCTTCCAGATATAGCCTGACACAAAGCCTGAGCTCAAAACCACACATTTAATTACAGTTCTGAAGCATTAAGAAATTGGATAAATATCTCAACAACTTCAAACTATTTTTTTTTTGCTGTTGTTTGACCAGTCCAGTGACAATCTATGTATGAAAACATACAGACTTTGCCCTTTACAAACATAAAAGTTACAACTTCTTTGCATTTTAAGTCCTTTAAGTACATTTAACCTTCACAGATCAGTATACCAGCCTTTAAAATATGCCCACCTCTGAGGCATATGAAGTCTGGCTGGCTCTGGGTTTTTATGAAGTCTGGCTGCAGGGAAGAACTTATAGAAAGATGTAAGGCATTAATACTGGAGGAATATATACAAGGACATAAATGGAATAAGAAATCGGGTTTGCTCACAGGTTCACAAAAATCATGTATGCCTTCACCAGGCACTGTCAAGAGACAGAGCATGAAGGAAAAGTCCTGGTACTGACAAGCACACTGCACGACCCTGGCAAACAGCACTGCACAAACAGTAAACAGCACCAGTTAATTTTTACAGTACTGAGGGAGCAGAAGTTCATATGCAAAGAAACTGCACAGACACATAGGAGAATGCACCAAAATGCTGCTGTGAGAAACACAGCATCAAAACAATGCACAGATGCAGAGTGAGCGACATCCTGAAGCAGCGCTTTGGAAGTTTTTCATTTTGCTGATGCTTAGGTACAGCCCAGCGGAGGTGAAAGTGGCTACTGTAAGGTGAGCTTTATTATATGAATTGAAGTTATTAGCTACCTGTCAAAAGTCCACTTAAATCTAAGAATCTCAAGGACATGAGATCGCAGGTTTCAAATCAGAAATAAGAATCACAGTACCTACAAATTGCTATTATTGAATCAGAATGGCTAAAAAAATTTCAACTAAACACTCTTTCAGATGGGATTCTTTAAGAACCTCACTGTTGAGGAGTTTGTAAAAGAGGAAAGTTCATCAAGAACAAGCAGGTTCAACTAATGCTCTCAGGTCATCAATGTTAACAAGGTGACAAAAAACAGTTTCACTATTAAACTCATAATTTTTAAGCACACACTATATATTTATATATATATAAATTACTTTTTAATTAAAGCTAGATTAAGTATTAATATTATCCCGCCAGAAATTCCAACTTTATTACATACAATGATATTACAAATGCAATCCAGATTAGAGAAATTACAATGAAGAAAGAAAGGAAAATTCAAAATGAAAAAGAAAGCAGAAAATATAAATGACTATACACATTTATGTTTTCTTGCTTTTAATAAGAATAGTTCAATGCTACCATGTCCTACTCAAAGTGACCAGGATTGAAGGAGTATTGTGGACACTGGTATCTTTCTTAGATCAGATTACAGCCATTTGATACTCAACATCTTGTACGTGCAGCAAAAAAGACAACAGCCTCTCCAAACAAAAATTTATCTTCTCAGGGCAACAATCACAGCTCCCTGCCTGCTCAGTCAGATGCAGTGGTGATAAGGTTGTCAGGAAAGTTTAATTTTGGAGAAGAAAACGTGTCTCTCTGAAGTTAGCTCAGGAAAGACTGCTTCATGGAAACAGTCAAGACCACTAAGAGTGAATAAGATGAACAACTATCAACTAGTACTAACATAATTATCAAAGTACAAAAAGTACTTGTTATACTAAATTAATCTAATACATAGTACAAAGGGAGGGATAGAAGAGCAACTGAAAAGAGTATTTATTATCTACCAAAACTTGGGTCTCCCCTTAAGGGAAACAATTGCCCAAGGTCTGCATGACTCACCCCGGACCAGCAGGGTGATCTCCACCAGAGCCTGTGACAAGCCTGTTCCCTGTGTACAAATACAGATATCTACAAGCCTGAGACAGACTGATGCGTCTAGCCCTTCTGGTAAGTAAAAGCTCTCCATGGCCCCATCACAGTTACCTCATTTTACTAGAAGATGCCTTCAGTAGATGCAAAGCAGACTCTTGATGGCAAGAAAGAACACATAACTTATTTCCCAGTAGACACATGCTTTGCGGGAGCGCTCCCTATACATACCCCACTCCCTGGCAATACTGAATTGTCGTCCCCTCAAAATGGAATCTTTTGGACAGCGTGCCTGTTGATACTGTACACTGACAAAACCCTTGCTTTAAAATGAGTTATTTGACTAACAGGATATGAAAGTGTCCCATGTCATGTGAAAAATACGCAAGACAAGGGGAAATCAGAGACAGTGAATGCTGACTGTAGGAAATAAGACTTTCCTAGATTAAAATCTTAAAACAAACATTTCTGTGTGCATATACTTTGTTGTGGTGCTTGGAAAATAAATACTATTTCTGCTTATAGCTTTGTATTACAAACATTTTCAAATACAAAGAAAATGTTGCTTCTGCAAACTGTGACACAAACAAAAATGCAGGTGTCAGACATGACTTTTTATCTTCTCCAAAAACACTCAAAAAGGAATTATTTTTAGTAACAATCAAAGCCAGATGACTTATATGAGGTTCCTTCTCTATTATTATACAGTTCATAATCATTTACATCCAACTATATAATAAGACACAAGCTAGAAATAATCTAAAACATTCTTCCCCTTCAGAATTAAGGTTATCAAACAGCAAGACCTCATAGTACTGTGTGGGAAATTGAATTTTTAGTGATGATCTTTTCCTGTAAGTTCTATGCACTTTAAGCATTCTCTTATATGTATCTGTTGCTCCACTACATACACACATTAAGTCTGCTTTGAAAAGTATTAGTGACACTTATGTGTAAAGAGAGAAAAGGGGAGGGAGGAAGGGAAAGAGAAAGACTGTTCAAGACACACTAGTTTAAAATTAACAAAGAAAAGTTAAAAAAAGAAATGGCAAAAATGGCTATGGATAAAACCAGATCCATGTGGTTTCTCCAGCTCCTGGAGCTACAGATTTCTAAACTCTGTGCCTAGAAACGTACTTAATATTATTTCCCTCTCGTTCCACAGAAGTGACAAATCCATCCATCATTCAAAAATGGAGGAATGCACAAAAAACGTTCAGTGCATTAGATTACTGGTACATTTGAGATTACTTAAAAAAGAAGTAATTTGAATGGTGAATTGAAACTTGAAACTGAAACAATAAGAAGACATCTTCAGGGTATTACTCAGACAGCAGTTAAATATGCCTGCATAGACAGGATAGTCTTATCTTAGAAATAAATGTCACACTCTTTCCACTTAACATCAGCTTTATTCTCCCCCAAGAGTGGTTTTCCTTTAGCTTTCTTTTTTTTACATAAAACCTAATAAGTTGCTTCAGTAATTAGCTAGCCAGTATAAATTGCATTTTACCCCCCAAAATGCCAGTCAAAGTTGCAATTAATTACAGAATAATTTAAGCTAGAAGAGATTGTTGAATGTCATTTACTCTAGACCCCTGCTCAAACCATATCTCACTTCAGGGTCAAAGCCACAAAGTAATGCTCAAGCTGATTTGTTTTCTGATGAAACAATGCAGGCCATGGCTTAAGTAACCATGACACTGAGGAAAAAGTAAAATTAAAATATTAAGGACAGGACTAACATAGAACTAAACACAATTGTCCTGAGTCCTGACTTAAGTGCTTTGGGTGTTAACGCAAGGAACTGAAGAGTCTTCATGCTAATCAAAAAGTGATTAAAGAGAACAAAACAGAAATACTGGACTTTTCAACAATAATAAATGAAACACAACAGTGATGAAGGAAAAAAAAATGCAGAGAAAGAACAGCAAAAAAGACTTCACAAGAGTCAATGTGGTAAAGAGTCAAGGGCATGACACCTTTAAACCAGAGCAGTAATTTCAAATGGTATGCTGCTTCCCAGGTTAGAGCAATCATGAAGATTTGCAATCATGCTGGCAACCCTAAAGAATGTTGGGAATTTTTATTAATTATAGTTTATCAAGGAAATACCACCTCCAACGACTTGGAAAGATTCTGTACTACACTGCCTTACCCAGGCATTTGGAAACTGCACTGAAGATGGAAGTGGTGCCTTTCATTCCCAAAGACCAATAACAGAAGCAAAACTAGAGGTTTCATAATTGGGAATTAGCTAACTAAACAAATACTGGGAATTAACAGTATCTGCACAACTTCTGTGACAACACTCTATTTTGAAGGGATTATTAAGAAAGCTATACATCACTGACATTACTATTTTGCCTAAGATACTATATGTATATATATATACAAGAAAAAAGGAAAAAAAGAAAGAAAATGTGACAAAGCTTTTCTTCCACAGCTCTGAAGACTTTAATGAATGTATGTAGGTTATTTGCCAACCCCTTCTGAAAGAAATTGGCAACACAGGAGCAGAAGTGTCAGGGCTACCAGATTAATGTATCACAAGAATACTGGAAGAGAAAACCCAAACCTCACAACTCCAGGAAGTATGTTGCTTATCTACAATACCAAGAAATCTCAGCTTTTCACATCTTAAGACATCTAGAGGATAAGCCAGTAGCTAATACAGGTTTTTGTCCTTGAAAAACCTACTTCTTAAAACACGTTTATATAGAGGCACATGGCCCCTTACCTCCTGGAGTAGGCAGAAGATAGCTCATCTGCTTCTGGAGTCTTCACTTCACCCTCTGTACGCTACTCAGATAAAATACAGCCTCCAACACTGAATAATTAAAGTGCACAGCCACTCTAGTGTATTTGCAAACTCATTTAATTTCTTCTCTAACAATCTTCACTGTACAACATTCATTGTTTTGCTATTTTCTGCAGCCCCACCAGAACTTAAACTAACCAAAGTTAGGCACTGGTATGGGCCTTTCTGACTTCAACCTTCATATTCCTGCCCCTCCCTTGCGCTTGTACCACAAATTAACTGATAACACGGAGTCAAATTCAAGACAACTCTGACCCAACAGCAAAGCAGACAAGAGGAAAGACAAAACGAAACAGGAAAAGGTTTTCTGACAGTTTAATTCCATGAGCTTACCCACTGTAGAACCTGATGAACGCTACCACTAGCATAACAGAGGAGAAGGAAATGCAGAGCCCAGAACTGGAGAGCAGAAGGACAATTAAGACCAAGACCGATGTTGTAAAAAGCACTGTAAAAATAAGGCTACTTGTCTCCCAGTTAAAAATAGCAAAAAGTAATAAAAAATAATGAAATTATTAATTTGCACCGTATAAAAACACCCAGAAGCGCATAATGTCATTTTACACAATTCTTTATATTTCTAACACTTCATACTACTGAACTAATATTTAAAACCGAGTTCCCACTTCACCATGTAACTTTCCAATTATTTTGTGCAATGTGACCAGACAGGTTACTTTCACCTTTTCAGTTCCTGAACACACTGGCTTGCCTGCCTGTCCTTCAGTAAAAAACCCCTCCTCATTCTGATGTAAGGGTGCGCACTATGAAACCAGTGCACATTAAGAGAAGGTCATATACCACTGAGGTCTGTTTAGATGACTGTGAGAATTTTGGTTAACACTTTCTTTTTATTTTTTTTTATAATCAGAGTCTAAACTATAGGGCAAATACAACCATTATAGCTTCTATAATATATTAATAAACTATATTAAAGTTCAGTGAACATTTGCATTTGGCCGCTGCAGCCCAGGGCTGGAGTGACAGGGAATGGTCCTGGAAAGGACCACCTAGAGCAAAGACAATTCTCTGCCTTGGCCATGCTCTGCATTGGCCCTTCTCTTGCAAGCCAGCATAGAAGAAATTGGAGAGTGGAACAAAGATGAAAGGTAAAGTAAAATGCAGTTTAGCTGGGTGACAAGTAATGAAACCCATGCTTGTAAGTGAAGTGGACATCATTCACTTACTCAATATTTAGTTTTAACTACGTAAGTGCATGAACCTGGATTTTGAGTTGCCTCCTATTTTACATATAACAATATATTCCAGAAATTAGAGCAGCTGCTTACAGAATCTACTGATTACAAAATCATACAAAGTCAACACCTGTGATGTGGTAAAATAGCTACCAGTCAAGGATATCAAGGTCCAAAAACAGAAACAAAAGGAAGAAAACCAAAGCTTCTACACATCAGTAAATAAACTTACCTCAGAAATCAAGGTGAGCAAACTACAAGGAAGAAACAGGCTTTCAGGTTTTCAGGTGTTTCAAAGCAAGCTAGAACAGTCATCTTGACGTAGACAGTATCTTCAATTAAACTAACAGGTAAACAGTCAGATCTGGCTTTTGGGCTCTAAGGAGACGAGTGCCCAAAAATGTACCGTTTTTTCCCCACCTGCTAGTTAGTCTAGTCGAAAGGATCACTTCTAGCTACAAATTTCACCTTGCTTATGTCTGGAAATCTTCAGGACAGCAACAGTATTATTAAATGACAGCAAAAATTAAATTACTGAAGGCAAGGAAACACTAATAGATATATTATTTAAAAAGATCCAGATTACGCACTCACTATCCAGAAGCAGAGGTGACATCCAAATTGTAGAACATAGAGCATAACTGTCCTCAGGCTCCTGAGTAAGAAGAGCACCGCAAAGAAGTCCTGATCTGAAGACTTTCTTACCCTGCAAAACCAGTGGATTAGATGCTCTTAGATGCTCACATATATCAATATCGAAGATGCTGGCGAGTGAGCATTGCTGCACACAGGTGTGCATAACAAAGAACAAAGACATGCAGGAGGATTATCAGTCCCCGCATTAGATTCCCGATTTTCAACTTCCCACAGACAGGCAGTAAGGGGAGGTACGGCTGGAAAGCATCTTTATTTCCCTCATAATTCAAAGTGAATGTTGACTAGAGAGTCTCCATGAACCAACAGAACAATTCCTTCTTCCTGGAACGTGTATCAAGAGAAGTCTTGCTGTAAATGAGACTTGTCAGCACAACTAGTATCCTTCATGGATGACGGGACTGAATTTCAGCTCAGATTGATGTATGGCCCTCCTGAATTACATGTTTGACCTTTAGCAACAGTTACAAGGGTTGCATTACATACATACTTTCCCAGAGACTTCTACAGCAGGTGGACTCTTACCAGCTTCTCTTTTGGGACAGCACACCTTGACAGAGGAAGAGATGTCAGGTCTACAAGGTAACTACAATAACTCAGAAATACAGTATTTCAGCTTCAGATTTTCTGCCATAATACAGTTAAACTTTCTGATACCTAGGCAAACTATAGAGGCAAGGAAATAAAACGAACATATTGGTCCTGCAGAAGCACCAAGGTGAAAACCTGGAGATATCAAACATAGTGGTTATAATATATGGGGTTCAAATATATGGGGTCTTTTTAAATTTTTCCTCAGCATTCCATCTATTTCTAAGCTATTATACATATATATTATATATTTCTAAGTACTCAGGCTATACAGAGGGTACCTGGGACCTCTTCTCAGCTTTCAGCTTTCACATTACAACAGCTAATGACTGCTACAGGGCAGTAGCTTGGTATTGCTGTTCTTCATCAGTGGAGCCTCAGATATTTATGGGTTTCAGAAAAGCATATTGGACTTCTGCAAGTCATTAGAGTCCTGGACATTAGTCTGTCTAGAGCCAAAGGTGAAAACACATTATCAGTAAAAATTAAGAGATTCTTTTGCTGCAAAGATGGGCTATTCAAATACTCCTACCACAGATCAATATCTGAAGGGGGTCTATAGGGATGCTGGGGAGGGTCTCTTCATGAGGGACTGTACTGAGAGGACAAGGGGTTAATGGGTTCAAGCTTAAACAGGGGAAGTTTAGATTGGATGCCAGGAAGAAATTCTTTACTGTAAGGGTGGTGAGGCACTGGAATGGGTTGCCCAGGGAAGTTGTGAATGCTCCATCGCTGGCAGTGTTCAAGGCTGGGTTGGGCATAGCCTTGGGTAGCATGGTTTAGTGTGAGGTGTCCCTGCCCCGGGCAGAGGGGTTGGAACTAGATGATCTTAAGGTCCTTTCCAATCCTAACTATTCTATGATCTAACTTTTTGATAGTCTGCACCAAGAGTTTGACTAAGAATGCCAAAGGGCAAAGAGACTTTAATCTGTGATAAAGACCATCTTCATTATACCTCTACAGCTGTACAAGCATCCATACAAACATAGGTGATTTTCAAGACTGGCAACAACCTAGCCAAAAGGCAAATGGTGCTTGACAGAGTTGAAACAAGGCTTTTCAGGTCTTTCAATACAAAACCTGCAGAATTTGAAGGAGACAGCTTTGTTTGACAGATGGGAAAACATAACTACTTTATGGTAACAGAGAAAAACTATTTTTTCAGGAAGCTGTCTACATATAAGGTAATATTGTGGTTTATTACAGAGCCTGTATTAACGCAGGTTATAGACTGGTACCAGCAAGACCTGGATCTGCCTAAGCCTTGCTCACTTGGAAGAACACTACAAACACTTGCACCCTGCTTAGGAGTCAGTGGCTTCTCTTCAGGCATCCAGGTTGTTAAAAAGCTTCCCTGGCTTTTTCGTTACAAGTCTGATTTCTTTCTTTCTGAGCTTCTTGATCAGCACTTGGTTTGATCTCATTTGGTGCTGGACTTACATGAACAGCAAAGCATAATTCAGAGGACGGTGATCAGATCACATCAGTTAAAAGATAAAGGTTGAGAATGTTTAGCTTCAGTTTAGTAGTAACATAAGATATTCACCAGGTGCAATTTTCTTGTCTGACATGAAGCTAAGGGAGAATTGCAACTGTTACCAACTCCTCCCTGACTTTGCATACAGAAGACTATAGCTTTCCAAGCCGGCTGGAACAACCTGACACTGGTAAAACATACTTCATCTCACAGATGAGAGTGGCATGCACTACTATAGCAGGACCAGTGGGAACATCTAATCCAAGAACCTTATCTATACACATAAGGTATTTTCTCCTTACAGGACACTGATTTAGACTTTTAAAAAGAAATAAAAATGCAAGAATTTTTATTCTGGAGAAAAATGCAGGTCATTTTCTACTCAAATATTGCAAATACCTTTTAACATTCAAATTCAGTCAACAATCGCTAGCAGACTACTTCCGAGAACAAAATGAGCTCTTGTTAAAGTAGTTCAGGAATAGCCAGAGTGACCAGACAAACTTATTTACTTCTTAGTACACCATAAATGTTGCTTCTAATTGTGGCTGAAGAGGTGAGAAGGTAGCATAAACTACTGTCAATTTGTCCTCTGTCTCACAGCACAATAATCCTAAAAGTTCACCATAATCAGTATTTACTATTGACATACTGATGTGCTATTACTTGATTTCAATCCAGCAGGGTTTTCTATGCAGACTTAGCACAAAGATTTAAAGCTTTCTATTGAGCAAGTAAAAACAAATACCTGAAATCAAAATAAATTAATAACCCACCTGTACACTATACAACAATGTGTCTGTACTACAGATCATATTTACAGTGGGTCAGGGTGTTTTCCCCTTATTTTTCCCTCTCTGCTAAAACCACAGCTTCAATGACCTTACATTAAGTGATCTGAAAAATAAAGTTTGAAAGGAAAAAAAACTTCTCTGATCTTTATTGACTATTTTTCCCTAAAGGAAAAATTGAATACAGGCATATCAGGAACTACTGAATGTGGAGAAAAAAATTAATGTGTAATGTTTTATTTTAGTAATTCCATCACCTGGAGTGTTAGTAATGAAATACTACAAAGCTTGCAGGTTTTCTTCTTTCACTTCCTTGTCAATGCACACCAACAAAAAGATGTTATCTGCATGGTAAAAGAGTCCTCAGGAGAAAAATCTCATGATTGAAAAAACCCTTCACTCCCATTTCTTCTGTGCAGACTTCCATGAAACAGACTTTAATCCTCCAACTGGCGCTTTCTTCATAAACACTCAGCAAGACACAACTGGCACTCACACGCTAGCCTGTGAAGCTGTATTATCTTCTGCAGAAGAGCAACTCTGGTTTAAGGCAATACAACTGGACCAAAGGAGAGCGCTGGCTTAATTTCTGGCTCCCAAACAACATTCTTGCATGACTCTGATTAGATTTTTCTGTGCCTTAGTATCCCATCTCTAAAATCAGGATAATATGCTCTTTGTCTGCTCTGCCTGTTTAGATTGCAGCCTTTCAGTATTCTCTTACTATTTGTCCATACACTTTGGCCACAATGGGGCCCTTCATTTTGGCTGGGACCTCACTATGACTATAGAACAAGTAATGAATAAGATAATTTCCAGTATGTTTTAGAAGCTGTCTGTGACATTTGGGATGCTATTTATTAGAGAAGTCTTAATACTGTTTAAAGAAGCATTTTCATATCCAACGGGCATATGTAATTGCATCAAATCATCTTCTTTGTTGACATTTCCAGATACAACTTTTGTTACACTTTCTTTACAGAAATCCTGCTTTATTGAGTAAGTACATTAGTTCTTAAGGGTTAAAAAAAAGTCCTATAAAAGAAATTTTCACAGGTTTCTAGCCCAACCCTTTAATTAGAAGATTCTGACTGTTACTATAATAAAAGTTTAGTTACAAAAATAGCATCAGCAGTAAAATATTTGTCAGACAAAGACCAACAAGTATATTCTTCTTTTTAGCAGAGAAAATGAGAAGTAAATGAGCAAAAACCATTGAGAAAAATAAAAATCCATAATGTCACCTATGTCATCTTATAAAATGCAAAGTGTCTCATTGCTTGCCCATACACTGGAAGAGTGAGCCCATATGCTGTTCTCCTTTTCTCAGGTGCTGTTATGGGTGTCTTTGATTCTGTCAAAGCGCCCATTACTGCTGAGGGAAGGCAGTATCTCTTTACACTTAACTTGGCCATCAGATAACACACAGAAAACTCATACCTAATTCTTCCTCTCTCAAAGTGATCTGTGCAGTTTTACAATCAAGTTGCTATTTCTTTATGACAATTAAGGAAAAACCCTGTTGTTTCCGTAAACCTAGGAAAAAAGCTGTTAAGTCCAGTAGAAGTGCAAACTTGATGTATATCACCTTTCACTAACAGGTTGCTACTTGAAAGCAAGTCACTAATGATGGGTAGTATTAAATATGTGGTGTTTGCTGTATACCTAAATTTGTTAAGAATAAGTTTGCCAAGAGACATAATTACAGCTAGATCCAGGACTTCACTGCTATAGGGTAACAGAAATGGAGCTAATCTATAGCAAATTGCTTCATAAAATACCATAACCGAATTTGCTATTTACCTGCTCTATAGTTGAGTTCCTCAGTCTGTCAGCTCTTCAAAAACATAGCTAAAAAGCCCACAAACATAACTAAGTATCTAAATACTTTGCATCTCAAAGCAATCGGAAGCATCCTCTGAAACTAATTAGTCATGACATTTACAACACATATGCACTTCACAAGTGAAACAATCTGCAGCATTCAAAAGCTGAACAAATTAAAGAGGCACTTTCTACACAGTGACGTGTATCAATTTCTATTTTTTTTTCTCCAGTAATTGCTTGGCTTTCTCCAATCCCCAAGTCCACTGCTAAGGCACTTTTGTTTTGTTACTTAACTTCTCTCTTCAATAAAAGTCAAGAACATATTTTAATTTAAGAAGCTTCTCACACAAAATGGAAGGTGTCTGCTCGCTCTTAATCAAGAGCCGGGTATTAAATGAAAAAGTATTGTCTAAAAGGATACAAATAATTCTTATGCTAGTTCTCTCTGTGCTTTTCTGTATTGCCTCCTACACCTGTAACAGCACTTCTCTTCAGGAATATTGCCTTTCATGTTAACTTGTCTCTCCTACAAGTTACTTTCAGACAGACTTTCAATAAGATTATCTTTTTCCTCCACACAATTCCAAATTAAATGGATTTAATTCTCTTTCTTGTTGGTGTGCTGATTGAGGTACTGCCTTAAGTGCTCAACTGCACTTCGCTTTTTTCAGTTGGAGGACTTTATGCCAAAGAAAAATATATGAGAAAAAAGCTGATTAGTGGATAACAGGATATGGAAATATGAATGAGAAATTTTTTAACCAAAGTCCAGATATGCAAAACCTCTACCCTTAGGCCACTGAGACAAAACAGTTAAAACAGGTGTTACTATTTCCTGCAAATTGAAGAGCAGTCTTTAGTTCTACTATCATACAGCTCCAGAAAATAGCTCTCTTGTTTGACGAATTCTGCTCCCAAGGGAATAATTATCCTTGCAAGTACAATCACTCAAACACTTTTACTGTCTGAAAAAGCATACATACATCACCAGCTCTTACACTGAGATTTACACAGTACACTTACAGGCACATCACAAACATTTTCCAGAATAGGAATATGCTCCTAGTGGATAAACACAAAAAGTACAGAAAACTAACCTGGCAATGAAGCACTTTGTAGTGGTATAGTAGTCTCTTCCCTGTTCCAGGAGATAAAAGCATAGCTTATCCAGACTAACCAAGTCTATGCCAAGAGCCTACTGCACACCTCAGGGAGCGTTCTTATCTCCAAGAGGCACTACCCTTAGAGAACAGCAAGGTCACAAAGGGCTCTCATGGTCAGTACAAGCCTGTATGCCACTAATGTGTCCATCAAATCTTCAATGTGAACATCCTAAAGCACACATGCATGTCACATTCAAGGTATTCCCCTCCTTTCTGCTCCCTCCTTCTTCCACAGATGCTAACAGTTACAGTTAGTCACAGGCATAGGATCAACCACAATTTAAAGCCTCAAAGTAAAGCTCTGCAGTAATCACCCTATAAACGAGCAAACTCTGCTACTAAGACATGCTCATGAGTTTTGCTGCCATTAGATGACAGAAAAATGAACATTTTATTATTGTTGTCACATCAGGCAAAAGAGGCTTCAAGAAACTTGAGGAGCTTTTACCAACTAAAGAATGAGCAAAAGAAACTGTAAGTATTTCTCTCCTGAAATGGTATTACAGGGTTCTGAAAGTTCTGAAGACTTGCAAAAAAACTGCAGAGTGAGTCTAAAGAAGCCTGCCCATCTAGTAGAAGATGGATGGACAGCAGAAGAATGAAATGAAAAAGCAGTGGAAGCTACATGTTACTTGTATCTGTCAGGAAAAAAGAAGTCCTACACTTGTTACGCTGCACAGTACCATTCATAATACAAATCATCAGTTTAATATTGTCACTCAAAGGCATACACACTAATATAATAAAAGTTATTAATGGGGCTCTTTCCATTTAATGAAGGAAAGCAGCAGTTTATTAGTTCAATCATGTTGTTTTTCTGTTTCAATTTCTGCCACACTGAACACCGCACAAGTCAGATTCTGACCTGCACATATGTAATTCTCACTAACAAACAAATATTTATGCAAGAATTTCATTTCCATATTCTCAAACAGACTTGAAAAAGTTTCAGTTGTCTTTGGAGCTGTTTTGTAAGTTTCCTGGACAGGAGAAAAAGGTGGTTTTGGGGGAGAGAACTACTCAAAATACAAGAAGATGACTGTTTTTCCTAATTTTTATCTTAAGTTCATTGCTTTACAATGATCTTTCCAGCTCACTCTTCTTTACATTACCTCACTTTCCACTACTTGGCAGCAGCAGTGACTTACCAGTACTTGGTTAGTACTTCAGGTAGTAACTCAAATACCACAAGATAACATTTCTGGACCTTGAGAATTTCTTTTTAAAGAATGAGCTCTGCATGTAACCAAGAACCAGCAGGCAGGTTCAGATACTGAAATGTGCTACACTGACTAAATAGGTAAGAATGTTTCGGAGCCATTTGACCATGGAGGTAGGGAGCCTGCTTCTCATGCAGCCCCTTTATCCAGTTTCCTTGCACTGGGTACTCTACAGTTTCACTGCTGTTGACACCTGAGATCAGGGTCTGAAAGGCTCAGCCATTTTTACTGGGGAACTAAGAACATATCAGGAACATGCACAAAGAAAAGTGCAGCAAGATGAAAGCAAGCTACCAAAAACGGGTCTGCTTCGTGACAGTCTCAGGTTCTTGGCACAAATGTGCAAAAAGGTCAGCAACATTTGCCATCTACTGACAAGACCTGGTCCCAGAAGTGATGCTTTCATCAGCACCCAGCTTCCCATATTAATCTCATCCACCTAACAGCTCACTGACATGAGCAGACCACTTAACACTTTTTATGCTGCAGCCTGATGCCTGTCAACTTTGCTTAGCAGGAGTTTCCCCTCCAGCATTACACTACTCTGAGGATTTGTGTGTAGCAAAGCAGTTACTATGTTATTTCACCCAGTATTACAATGTTGTGTTAGCTCTGCAACAGTTAAAGATAAAAATCAATAAACCAGTTCTTTTTAAAAGAGTGGTTCCTCATGTGTTTAGAATCTGCATTCTTTTCAGCTTTTTTTTCAAGTCTGCTGTGCCTCCTAGAACTCTGTGATTTACCTAATTGTAGTGTCATTGGAACAAGAGATTTCCTAGATAGAGTCCAAGGTACAGCTTTTCAGAGACACTCAGTTTTCTGGCACATACCTGGCTTCTGCAGTGATAGTGCTTTGAAAAGAGAAAAAGGAGATAAAGAAGCAAAAATACACTTGCCTTGTCTTTGCATTTAAGGTACACTCCAGCATCATAAAGCAACAAAAAAAATCATCAAGATTCATAGATGGAGACCACTCAAGAGACTTTTTCAACAACCCCATTAAACAAAAATATCCTCCACACAATTACAAAGAACAAACCTTCTTCCCATTTACTGTAACAGCACGGGTCCTTGGAGGGCTGTTACTAATTACCGCACAATCCAACACACAGGACAGTGGACAAAGGAAGAGTCAAACCCTGCATTCCTTCATCGCCTACTGGGAAAATTTTTAGCCAAATTTCTTGAATTCTTAATGTCTTTTCCTGCACATGAGGAGCAGTTACATATATTGTAACTCCTAATTAAACACTTCCAAATTTACTAGTGAAAAGCATCACACAAGATGTATAGCCATAATTATGCATTATCTTCATATATGTTAACTCCTCATCTGCAAGTTTACATGGTAATTATAATGGCATAAGTGGCACTAATTCCTATCACAACATTTCATTTGGAAAAAAAATCACTGGTGTTAGTGCTTTTCCAAAAGACCAAGTTAAATAAAATTCAGCTTCTGAAAAAAACAAACCCAAGCCAGAAAATAGCCTAAAATACGGTACAGCAGCCATGCGAGTGAACATCTGTCCACTGAGAATTTTCTGCATGTTCTCCAAGTGGAACTGTATCAAGGATCAGAAGCAAACTCTGGAGGTGCTTATGTGAGCTGAAGCTGCTTCAGTGTGAAAGGCAGATATCTTGATGCAGAACTGCGCTGTGTATGCTTTTGTAGTCCCAGATCTGTGGAATGTACCTGCCTCAGGGATCTTGGCAGCATTTGAGTGAGAGATTAATGTGGTGGATGGATTTAATGAAGGGTAAATGAGTATAATGCCAGACAGAATCACTACTCTAACCAAAAGAGGCTGTGAAATTCTTTGTTAAGCAGGCCAAATATCCAAGTATAGTAAAAAAAGCAGTGTGCACTAACACCCCACTCAGCACAGTATAAAGAGTGACCATATACAACTGTAAAGTGCATATCTGGAGTATCACCCAACAGACATGCACATTCCTCGTGAATCTCCTGTTTGACAGACATGTGAGTTTTGTGGAACTCTGAACAGCATTAGTACTTGCTAATGTAAACTCCTTGTAACGAAGCATCTGTAAATCCAACTATTCCACAATTAAATACAGTCCCATTTCTGAGATTATCACAATTAGTTTTTCCAGTAACTTTTCAACAGAAAGGATATTCTGCAGTTACCAGAGCTGAAGGTTTGAACAGTCAAAATTTTTTTCGAGAATTCACAATAGAATGCTTCTTCCTAAGGGAAACTCTTCAGCTCAGAATACAATTCCTTCCACAGTGTTAAAATATAAAGCATCTTCAAAGCTTCTGTCATAGGCATAGGATTCCTAAACCACTTTGATACCTTAAAGTGCATTTGTTCCTTTCAGTTGCCAAACTGAAGCAGAGTACATCATCTGATACCTAAACAGTCAAATGGCCTCAATTTAAAACTTGCCTTTCAATTGCAAGCATTAAAGAGTCAAGAATCTGTGTAGTTTACAAAATTGAACTCTTTGTTTTGATCAGAACAACATGTTTCTACAATGTAAAGAGACTCCAACAGCTGTAAAAAAAAAACACTATGGGGAAGCACATGTTCTGAGTAAGTTACTAGAATGCATCATTACTGCATGACTATCAACACAATTAAGCATTAAGTAAATAAATTTATTCACTGACAATCATTTTCTTTAATGCCCAATATATTACTTTATAACTTTACCACTCATTACCTGAATCTACAATACTTGAAGGCTACTTGCAACATCACTTTTTAACTATTAAGATTCTTCTAATATTATTTCATTTTCTTAATGTAATTTTATGTTAGTGAAGAACAAAAAAAGATTTTTTTTTTCTTCCTGGATATATAATCCTAAACTCTTTGCAAACAGAAATCAAAACTTGCTAATTACAATTCTATTTCATTATCACTTAAGTGGAAGCATTTTCTATTTCATGCACCAGCTGAACTGAATGTCTAACACCATCAAAGTCATCAGCTATTAAATTCAACAACAATATACCAACAATTTAAATAGAAAACACAAGCATAACTAAGATCCAACCCTGGATTCAAAAATCTTAATTTATCGCTATACGTACATAAAGTGGGAAGACTTAGTTTCATCTAAGAGTTATATTTTATGGCTAGGAGAGTGCTGCAACTATATACCATTAACAGTCAGGAGCTGGTCATTTGGCTATTCACAACTGCTTTATTTTGGTTCAGCATCAACAGGGTAGCCACCAGGAATTAACAGATGACAACTCCCCATGTCAAAGGAAGGGTGAAATGGAAAAGAAAACAGGAAAGAAGAAAAAAGAAGAAAGAATTAAGTGACCAATCATGAAAAAAGCAATTGTAATACAAATCACCAGTAATCATTCATGCCCAGTTAATTATCAAAACATGTCCCAATTCTTATTAAAATAACATATTTGTAGCTTGCTCACAGTCTCTGTTTACATTCTAAGATAATTTACAAGTGCTTTACAACTGCATGTTTCAATAACCTTACAAGGACTTTCATTCCTCTGTGAAAACAGAGCATTACAAAATGTCAAACTGGTTGCAAAACCATCGATGAAGTTGTGAATAAAACAGTTCCTGATAAAACTTCCCCAAAAGGCTATGGTGTATAAAAACAAACTAAAGCATTTCCTCCCAGGTGAACAATTCTCCTTTGCAAAAAAAGGTTCTAAAAAACATGTAAATAACATAGGACTATTTGTTCCAGTTCTGTCATCAACTGTTACTTCATATTTTACCTAAATGACTGAATTACTGTCTCATGATGTCTGAATACAAAGATATAAGGAACTCCTTAAATGATATGTACTGATATGACTGCATAGCTTTCAATTCAAAAGACTTCTAGATTTTACAGCCTTCAAACATAAATGAAAAAGAAAGGTTCTAATTTTCAAAATAGTCAATATTCTCAACTTTTAAGAAAGATTTTGGACATGTAAGGTAAGATCATTCATAATGGGAGTTATCCTGCTGTTAATGGAAACTTTGCCCTCTATTTTGCATTGCAGAGTGCTGAACACACATACCAAAGGAACTGTAAGCATCGGTAGCCCAGACAAAACTCAGAACACTCTAAACAAACAAAACCTTAATCATTTACCACACTTCATGATTCCTTTAAACAGATCCTGGCAATTTGCAAGCTCCCCTAGTATTCCCATTAGGCACACCTGAAGCACTTAGATATGAAGCAAATTAGGCAAGAGGGCACACTACTAGCATGGACACATCCCCCAAAACTTTAGAAGACACACTGCAAAATCCCTGCTGCTCTTCCTTATCCTCCTTACCTAGGGGAATTTCCTCTCACCTCCAGCTCTCTGTGCCCTTTCACCTACTCCAGCACTCAACTAAAACCAAACCTACAGCAGAAAATGCCAGGAGCAACTCAAAACCAAGCAAAAGAAGGTAACACAACAGAAAATTCCTCACTGCAAGATATCTCTGTGAATGAAGCATCTCCACAGGAGCACTGTGAGTCAGTTTACTTTCATAAAAATGAGCTGATACCTGCTAAAGTGAAGGAAAGCCTCCTTCAAGCTATGGAACATATATAGTGGCATCAAACTGCTACTCTGCCAGCTGCTTGGATCAAATTCTGAGGGAGAAAAACAAACCACAGTTCAAAGCTGTGTGATGCTTCAATACACAGGTTAGTAAAGCACAGTCCACAGATATTCCTGCGTAAATAATACACTCCAAGGCAAGGTTTGCCAGCGCTGTCTGGACAGAGACCTGGATTTTGATGAGTACCTAACATTTGACTGCAAGTACAGCAAATTTTAAACACAATGAAAGAAAGAACAACAAAAAGCACAACTATCCTGATGACAAAAATTTCTTCCATAAGATAGCCCAGTAAGACTGGCACTTTGTGGAGAGATGCAGAAGAGCAGTTTTCTTTTCTCAAACATAGGAAGAATTAAAACTCCCACTGCTGCTGGGAAGTTAAAGCTGTGGCTGGTCTCAGTTTCCAAGGTCCCACATAGGTACCTGGTCCTCCATTACTCTGCTCTTCATGAAAGTGTCAGGGGTTACTCAAAGAGAGGCAAAAGAGAATGTAGCCTCTGCATAGACACAACTAGCTACACTGTGTGATGACAAGATACATGTCTTTGGGGAATGTTGTTGAAAATGTGTCATGCACTGTAATTACATGCAGCAATTTATTTTGGTTTTTATCCACCTCAGCTCATACACTCTCCAAATGAAGATGTATTTAACCAAAGCACTCCAGTAACATAACTGGAGATTTATCTTACATCTTTGGAGCAAGTCACTTGGCCTCTCTGTGTTTCTGTTTCTCCATCTGCGACACTTCACAGGAAGCTTGAGAGGTTTAATTTATCCAGCAGCCTGCCAAATGCTTTAGACAAGTGTGTTACTAAAGCATTAAAACTGTGTTCATTGGTTCTGAAAGGGTGAACTGCTAGTCAAAGTAAAATAAACCAAACAATATCCTTAAAAGAAGGCTACACTTAAAATGCAGAAGTATCACATTTTCCTTATTTTCCTTTACAGAAAAAGATCTCCAGACTTTAGATATTTTATTACGGTAGGACAGAGAGAAAAAGGGTTCAGAGGAACCTAGTCTCCATTTACTGTTACACTCCTGAAGGAGGTGATAAGTGAGGAGAAGCAAACCAGTTAACGCCAAATGAAAGTGGCACATGCCCAGCCAGACTCATTGTCCCCCAGGCCACAGGGGAAGGCCCATGCACACCAAAGCCTGTCAGCAGTCTTTAAATGGCAGCAGATATCAGCTGCAAGTTACATGATTAGGGCAGAAAACAATCTGGATGCTCATACAGACAAGGGCAGACTGTCCCCAACACCTGCAAAAGACAATGTATTAGATACTGTCAGTGAATACTATTTGAGTGCTACACTTCTTTCAAAGCAGTATCCACGTGGAAGTTTTGCATCTATACAAACCCAAAGTGCAGGGTTTTGCTCTTTTTTAGATGTTGCTTTTGCTGCAGTATCACTGACAGAATTCTCATGAAGCCATTCATGGCAAGAGAAGCAGTCTATCTAAAATATTAACAATGGCCAAGGATCATCTAAAAATACTGGCTATATAATACAGACAGAATTCAGACCAACTCCCATACACTAGTTCCACCAAAGAGTATATACTTTTTATAGCTAAAAGCAGATGCTCCAAAAGAGACAGCAGAAACAAACTAAACCCAATTTTAATGTAGGCAAAAGACCCCCAAGCACACTGTATAAAAAGCAGAAAATCAGATGAAGGAAGAGAACTGATGCCTTGAAAGAGGGTCATTTTGAATCACCACATACTTAATTAAAATATGAAGCCTGAATACAGATATGGATTAAATGATGCTGGGAAGGTTAAGTAGACCAATCATCTGCTTGACGTTTGCATGATTGTTAGTATCTTACAGAGTATATTACCTAACAGCACATCCTAGCCTAATCCAGCATTTGAGAAATTCTGGATAGAGGGCTCTACATAGTGAGGAGACCAGGACAAGGCCAGTTGATCCAAACACTCAGTCCTATTCAGTGTACAAGTAACACACTAAGGGTGACTCTGAGTGTTTTACACTCAGTAAGAAAGGATGGAAGAAACACCTATTGAGCTGCACCACCTTGTCACAGGCAGCAACAAGGAACCGAGGAAGATTCAGATTCACTGAACGCTTAGAACCCCCTCATGATACTACTACAAAGTAGCACAGGACATGTGTGTGACCCTGTAGATTCCTGACAAGAAACAGCTTGAGCTCACACACAGAATACACACTGACATACATTTAGAGCAAACCTCATCATTCAATTCACACTTGGTTTTAGCCTTTCCAACTACAGGGGAAAATAAAAACCTAAAACCCAAAACCAAAATGAATCAGAATACTCACCCCAAAACAAAAACAAACAAACAAAACCCCTCCCATATGTTCCACAGACACAAAATTATTCAGTTTTTGTTGTGTAAGTCCCAAAATCTAACATTTCATTGAAAAAATCCAATATTGCACATTTTTCTTTTTAGAACTTCAATTCATGCTACTCTCTTACAAGTTTTTGGAGGGAGCAATACTGGTAAGAGGATGAGGGAGGAGAATTTATAAACTTGAGATGTAGCACATTTGCTTTCCAATTATTTTCTAACTCCGTAAACAGAGAGTTACAGAGTTCTTACAATAGTTACAAGACTACAGACACCGGGAAAACCTCGGAAAGTGTGTCTTCACTGAAAATAGGTTAGGTTCTTCCTTTAACACTACATACACAACAACTCTCATCTAAGTTGAATGGGCCCTTAAATCAGCATTTATTTGACTTGCTGTAGACATAATGAAGAAAAAAGGTAACAGTTTCACTCAGACTGATGGTGATCTTACAACAAAGAGGTAAACTAATGTCAGATTCATGGAGCAGTTACAGTTGGAAAGGACCTTAAGATCATCTAGTTCCAACCCCCCTGCCGTGGGCAGGGACACCTCACACTAAACCATGTCACCCAAGGCTCTGTCCAACCTGGCCTTGAACACTGCCAGTGATGGAGCATTCACAACTTCCTTGGGCAAGCAGTGCCTTACCACCCTCACAGTAAAGAACTTCTTCCCTATATCTAACATAAACCTCTCCTGTTTAAGTTTAAACCCGTTATCCCTTGTCCTATCACTACAGTCCCTAATGAAGAGTCCCTCCCCAGCATCCTATTCCCCTCGCAAAACCAAGACAAAAAGAGTTCCCACGTAGTTCATCAGAAATCACAGAGCCTCTTTACCTTTCCACAAAGATGACCTGCTACTTCCTTATAAGTCTATGGACAAGAAGGCAGCACCAGGAAAAACATGTTGAAAAAGGTTGCTTTGCTTTGCAAACAAAGCTGAAGGGGGCATTTGGCCCAGATGTCTGTTGCATGAACTTACGAGCGAGAAGGCACGAACTATCTGCAATGCTCCTGAGAAGACTGACAATTATATTGGTAAATCATTAAGTTATGCTTAGAATTAATAACTGGAGGGATATCTTTGGGTTTGATTACCAGGAAAATAAAATGGGTGAATGGGAAGTGTTACTTCCTCTTTCATCTGCTATTAAAGGATGGTACTTTCTTACTCATCCTGCTAGGAAGCTGCCTTTTGCTTTGATGACATCATCTTTCGCATTAACTTTTTTAACAAAAGCAGCATTTAAAACATATGAAATTTTAGGGACGGGAGGATCTAAAATAGATACCAACGATCTGTAATGAATTTTTATGTTAAAACAGGCTACAGAATTTCATCACTTTGTTCCAGCTTCAAGCCCAAGCTTTCTGACTGGCAGAAGCACCAGGTGCTTCCTGGGAAAGCACCAGGGCATTATGCAAGGACTTTGTGCAACAGAGTCTACTACATCCCTTGATAAGCTGTTCCTATTTAATTGTATCATTAGAAAACTGCACCTTATTTCTAGTCCGAATAGATCTAGCTTCAGCTTTCAGCCATGCGAATCCCTTTAATCTAGCTAACAAAGAACAATCCAACTGTCAGATACCTTCGCCCTGTCTAACTACTTATAGACTTAGCAGGTAGCCTCTACCGTCTGTTGATAAACTAGATTGAGCTTCTTAAATCTTCCATTCTAAAGCTGATTATCCAGTCCTCAAATTAACATAGATTTTTTTTTCTGAACTCCCTACAGTTTTTCCAACACTTGATGCACACATCAGAACCAGGATACAGCATTTCAGTAAAAATGCATGAAAAGTAGCAGTATTCCCCTCTCTCCTACTCTCCCAATCACGCACTTTCAGCCCTTTTCAAGACTGCTTTGCACAGGGAGTAATAATTTAATCAATCCTCTAAAGTAATTCTTCCATCCTACTTATATTCTAGATAGAAGTTCTTCCTAATACAACACACTCAGAATGGACCATGACCAAATTCAGTCTGTTATAACAAAAATTTGAAACTAAATTTGTTACAACAAATTTCTTTTTTGTTACAACAAATTTCTTTTTTGTTACAAAGAAAACCACATAGATCTTTGAAACTCTAACTGCACAATATATGTATAATAATATATGTACAATATATGTATAATGGAGTGTATGAATTCAGTGCCTGTATTTTACAAGAGAAAAACTGCAGAGAAAAAGATTACATTACAATCATGTAATAGTCACCCAATTTAAAGCTACCGCTTTAAACTACTATTTCATTCAATAAACTCATCACTCAGCCTATTTTGCACTAACGTGTTCTGATGCTCACCTGTATCGTCACCTCCTGAGTACTGGGTGGCAACAGCAGGTTTGATTTTCAGCAAAATCCAGTGGGCACAGCAGAAGAATGCCTCAGGGCAGAGACAGTGCTCTACCAGACAAAAGGCAGAGCTGCAGGCTAGTCATGGAGGATTTGCTAATGTTAGAAATCTACCCATGTAGTGAAAATTAATTGCCAGTTATAATCTTCAGTTATTACTGTATCACCAGCTAGGATGAAAAAAATTAGCCAAGTAAAATCTTGAAGTATCTAGGATGAACATTTCCACAAACAGAAACAGAAAGCAGACTACCAAAAAATTATCAAAATTGAGATTACAAGATCATACCCGACCACATCTGGTAAAGCATAGATGGTCTTCTGGCAGAGCAGATGCAGAAAAAATCATGATGATAGTGATGTTTGCACAGGAAAGGTGCAAACAATGTATTTTTTGGTGCAGTAACATCAAATTCTACTTTTAAGTAATTTTAAAATGATAGAAAAGCAGCATTCTAGTATTTGTGGTGACTTGCTAAAACATGGAGAAGTACTGAGGCTTTTTGCTGTAATAAGAACTGGTCTATTCTTAAAAGCTTGGTTTGTGTAACTGTTCTTTGACAGACAGATTAACTCCAGCAATGTATTTCAAAACACGGCAGTCTTTGATCGCTACATAATTTTACTGAGCAAAATTTGGTGCCAATAAGAGCATCATCTTTTTTAAACTGGCAAACACCACTAGTCAGTGAGGTCTGCCACAACCTGACAGAAAAAGGTGGATTCTCTTTGTAATCTAGAAATAAGGTATTGCCCTTTCCTTTCTGAATCATGCAGTAACATATTTCAGTGAGGAATGGATTATACCGTATCAGTACACAGCTTTCAGCATGTTTTCATTTAATTCCATTGCAGGTAGGATTAGGCTTTCAGCAGTAGCCATATTTGTATTCAAAGATGCCCCTGCCCCCTTTCAGTAAGAAAGAAATTTCTGCATATTGCTGGTAGAACACTTTGGGCCTTTTTCCAATGAAAGGCGATCTATAAACATTATCAATAGTCATCATGTGTATACTCAGGATTTCTTCCCCTTTGCCTCTCTAAATCCTTCCTCTGGATATACACACTGTCCTGATTACTCCTCAAAGCAGCTTTAATACCTGATTATGAACACAGGGAAGGCTTCTTGCACCACCTCAATGTATTAAAATGCACAAGTTTTTAAAAGCACTTGTTCTGTGTACTGTTTTTATAGCACTCTATGCTTGCATGAGGTACATCAGAAATCTGCTAGGAAAAGCCCACATTCAAGGGATTCTCTGAAATAAATTAAACTTTCAGAGGAATCTGAAAACAACAGACCCACTCTGAATTTGAAACTCTGTAACGAGTCAAATCTGCTTAGAATGTTGCAAATTCATTTATCTTCTCCTGTAATATATAAACAAATGGGCATAAAATAACTAATACAGACAAGGAGTATGAAAGAATGACCAACGTTGTTGCATACACAGTGTGCTAGTTTCTCCTCACTTTTTGCCTGGTATTAAAACTAGGGCAACATTGAACAGAACGGGTAAGGTTGAAGCCTAATAAAAAAAAGGGAATGTCAAAGTATTTGGAAAACAGAGGGCATGTTTAGAGAACAGAGTTAAGGAAGATTAAGATTTAACTTGCAATATTTATGTTATTTTTGCAGTCTGGAAATTACAATTAGCTTCGCTTTTCAGCTCCGAGACAGTAAGATACTATTAACAAAACAGGGAGAGTTTATTTTCACAAATAAACTGCTCTCACTAGAAATTTGTTCCGTACACTACTTTGCTGTGCTCTACGCTATCAGCTTTGTTGCCTCCTTCCTCCACTAATTATTCTCTACCTCCTTTAAATTCCTCCTTTAAATAGCTGCCTGCATGAAGTTTTTCAACATTCATAGACTGATTTTTGCCTTCACAACATACCATGATGGCTTTGTCTGAAGTGCATTGTAAGCTCTCTGAAATACAGATCATATCTTAGTAGTTTTTTAATGCTAGCACTTTAATACATGTTAAATCATTTGAAGAGATATGTTACACATCTCTAGAACTTTTCCAAATATATACTTAATAACATAACAAAACACAAACCTTCACATTCAGGATAAACTCTTACCTTCCAGGAAAGCAATAAATGTTTACAATAGCTTTGATTTGCCAAAGAGCTTGGAAAATAAATAGTCAGAATAGTGACAGGTACCTTGAAAAGCCAGAAATGGTAATAAATGCCACAAAATAAAACTTGTAGCATTGCCTCCTTCAGTGATACAGTCAGGAATAGTATTTGCTGATTAAGAAGTAACCCAAAAATCTATAAAGCTGCATTACCTCTTTCAAAATCTACATATCTACAAAACTTGGTGACATTCACACCCAGTGTGCTGCAAATTGTGAGAGTAGCTGCAGAAAACTTACACCAAGCACAGAATGTACAAAGACTCTATTAAAAGCACTATACACACAGCTCACCATAATTTCGAGAGCTGAAATATTTTTTCTCCCATTTCTCCTTATATCTTTCCATTTCCACACATTCAGTTTCCTAGTACACTTGCCCAAGGTTCTCCAAGTCTTCTAAAAAGCCAAAAATAAAACAAAAGCATGAATACAGATTAGAACAAAATTTCATGATACTGCACAAAAAAAAACACCAAGAGACCCTGAATAGAAAAATCTTAAGCCTTTCTTTTCTTCTCAGTGACTGCGAGACATCGTGTATACAGTGCTCAGATGACTGAATGTTGATAATATACGAGGACACACAGAAAGTTGCTTGGGAAAAGAAGGAACGTAATGGATAAAGCCTTCCGTGTCAAAGGATCAGCTCAATCCTCTGTAAGCAAAAACCTTTTCCCCACAGCATTCTACTCTTCCCATCTCTTTCCTTACACAGTTGTTTAGATCTGCTAAAGACATGTGAAAACCTGAGATTAGCTTCTTAAACACTGAGAAGCCTGCATTACGAATGACAGCCATTTCACTTAACACCTCAAAAATCATTGTCCTGCCTTCTCTGGAAAGAAAAAAAAAACAAACCCACAAAAATGCTGTATCATAACGCATGCCTGCCTGTAGCATATAGCCCACAACAAGCTTGCTTTGCCCTGCAAAACAAGCAAAAGCCACACAACCATGTGTACTGCAGCTCTGATGGTACACCCTATGCAATACGGCATTAGCTGGGACCCAGTCCATGATAATGGAATCCTACGGCCTTGTCTCAGCTCTGGAAGCAGCAAGCACCAATCAATATCAGCACATGACAGATCATGTAGATACATTACCTACTTATGATGCAGTGCAAGGAACAAAACTACTGAGCTAGAAACCAGCAAACCACTTTCATGTCCATCACATGACGTAATAGATATGACCAGTCACCCAAGCAGAAGCATTCTGTTGCCATAGCCATGATCTACTCTCTTCACTCTCCTTGGAGAAAAGGCATTATTCCCTGGATTTCTCCAAAATGCTGCTTTTCTTCAAGGCTTTGACCTTTCTCAGAGGCACGTTGTGATTCAAGCATGGAGTTGTCAAGAGAGCACAAAATGCTAGCAGTCTTCTCTCTAGTAATCTCCAAAAGAACCTTCCATCTGAGAACCTGATTTAAAGGCTGACCTGGCATATAATTAATAGCAGCAATTTACTCTATTGGTACTGCTCATTATCCCCATCCCATTATTTCTGACACTCAGGACTCCACCCTTTTGCACATTGACACAGTATTTTTTTTTCCTTTTTGTTTCCACCTTTAATGGTTTTTGCATTTCTTTCCCACAGCTAGGTCCAATTCCACCAATCCTAAACCCGTGTTCATCTCAAATATCTATTTCCTTCATTTTTGCCTGTCCTAGAATTTGCAGTGGAAAAGGAAAACAGACTGGAAATGAGGTTACTGCACGTTTTCTCTCTCTCTCCCACTGCTTACTAAGCTGTGCCATTCCTACAGTTGAGCTGAACCCACACCTGCAATTTCAGCCTTTTTTCCTCCTACTTTTGACTCACTCCTCAAGCCTCTTCTGTTGTATCTATTTCTTTCTCTACATTAGAATGCAAATATTTATTCCAAGAGAAAGCCAGAAAACATAATAATCATTTCACATTCTTCCTTCCCACTCCCTTTCTCTTCCTTACAGCTCTCCCTTCTTCCTCATACCACAGATACGAAACTGACCCACTCTCCACTTGCCTCACTCACATCATCCCGTACCTCACATCTTCTTTCTCCTCATGCTCTGATGAAACAGCACGACAGCCCGTCTTTCCTACATTTGGAAATCTACTTCTTACCCCTTGCTTCTCTAACTCCACTACATCTCTTTCTATTCTTCTTTCATCTCTAAGATCATTATGAACTGTTTGATAACAAATTACACGTTTAATTTGTTTCTAAGTTCATCCTGAATTCCCTTCAGCTGTCCCTTGCACTACACTGCAACTATTTCACTAAAATGTCTAAAAGCTTTTACTATTGCCTTATCTTTGTTTGACTGAATCAAATATTTCCATCACCCACAACCCTTGTGTGCTCCTCATAAAGTTTAACGCATTTCTCCTTTTAAAGCATTCATTCTCCTCTTCTTATTTTGACAACTCTACCCTCTCCTGCTTCCCTTCCTTCCTGTACCAAACACTTCACAGAGTCCTGGGAGGTTCCTTCTTTCTCCTTTGTCTTCTAGTAGCTCCATAAGCTACACCTTTTGCACCTTCCCTTATGACTGGGAAATGCATCCACAAACTCTGCTCCTAAGGAGACAGGTCTCAAATACAGTAGATTAATGTCTAAACAAAAAAATCTCAGTCTATCTTTCTGACATCTCCTGTCACTGAGTAGCTGTCAGATTCAGCTCAATACAACTAGAACAGAACTTAGATCTCACCCTTCCCACCCTCTCTTCTCCACCCCCTCTCCTGATAACTGCGGACAGCATTATCATCCTGCGTATCATTCAGATACAAAATACTATGTCATCTTTGACAATGACTTCTCTCTTGATACATTCATTCAGGCTACATCTATACCTAAATCATTCTCCTGTCCTGCATCCTTAACACAAAGTCTTCTCTAAACATTCTCAGCGCTAAAGGGTTTCCTGGGTCTTCACCTCACATTAGATATTAAAATTTTCTTCTTTTTTGCCTTGACAAATGTTCTCCTGCTTGTTCATGTCATTTCACAAGTTCTTTATTCTACACTGTCATACTGATCTACCATTATTATCTCTGCAACCAACAATCCTCCATTACAGCTTTAAACACTAGGAATGACTAGTCTTTGCTTTCCAGCCTCTTCTGGCATACCTAGCATACTCTGTCCATATCCTACTTGCTATCACACCATTTGCTCACATTTCTAGTTGGCTCATAATGTCAGTATCCATTTACTAAGCTTTTAACAACCAATCTGTATTTTCACTCAGGCCAGCTTCCAGACTTGAGTAAGGATATCTTCCAAGCTCTTGCAAAACTACTTCACTGCCTTTTGAACACTACCTTAAAGGTTTCCTTGCCAGTTCTGAGAAAGCCACTTTAATTTAGGCTAAAGTCTACCACCTATCATGTTGAGCAACTAAGTGCTTTTGTTTGTCAATATTAAAATTCCTCCTCTGTCATATGTTAAAAAGTTAGCTCTCTGCAGCATGACGATTTCACAACAGACATGCACACACCCTTCCTGCACACAGTAGCATCTAGTCTCTGATGGGGCTGCTAGGCATTCAGATCATGCAAATAATAACACTGCCTCCCTAATCATAGCAGTAACAGATGAATTACTTATATTCATCCGGATCATTGTCCTCTGACTGTCTCCATTATCAGCCCCAAACAAACAAGGTTTTGGCTCTCTCAGTGGCCGTTGTGGTGGCACAGGTCCAACAAACTTTTCAGATTTAAATCATCAGAAGCACCCTGTCTCAATGAGACATGACTAAGAGCAGCTTAAAAAAATAACTGCATATGCCAACTACCACCTGATAATCTATTTAACCTGGACAATCTCAAGTAGCCAGCCTAAAGGCCATCTGAGGACAGAATACCTGTCAGAGATTCAAAGATGAATGCACATGACGATTTACATTTCTGCAAGCCTCTGCTTCCATTCTGGCCATATCAGCTCAGAACAACGACAAGCTGAAAGCACCTTACTCAGCCACTGGAAAAATCCAATCCCATCCTGTTGTGTCTTGCTAGAGAAGACACTTTTGGTCTAACAAACTTGTCAACAACTACTACTTGTATGATGTTAGCAGTGTTCAATCCAAATATAACTTCAAATTCCCAGTCTCTGCCCACCCCCTATGTTTAGACCCTACAGCAGAAACAGGAAGGGAAAGAATGACTGGTTAGAAAATATCAAACTATATTAGAATAAAACCAAACAAAATTAAGTACACAGAATCAAACCTCATAGCTCATGCCCTTTGCTAGTCATTCCTGTGCTTTGATGTTACTTCATCAGCTGCCCTTCTGCCTCTTCTGCTGAACACCTGCTCCAAGGGAACGGAAAGGGAAGCAAAAGGAAGTCCAAAACCCCTGTGTACTTCACATCACACTGTCACAACACAATTGCTTCTGTTTTACAGATGATTCAAGAGGGGCCTGGGAATTGGCAAAACTGCACTAGATGCACACTGGTACCAGCAGTTGTGCAGAACCTACAGCTTTTGTCTTCAACTTCTCTACTACTGGCTGATGCTCTTGCTGATACAGGAAAACTCCACTTCTTTATCTGCCAAACACTGCACGTTTTCTAAATACATGCACACAGACATCAAAAAACAGAAAGACCAAATAATTCTAAATTACAATTCCTGTCAAGAATACAGATAAATAGGAAGATGTGTTGGGTTTAAGGTCTGTATTATTAATATAACTTAGTAAAATATGAAAGAAAATTTGCTGAATAACAAACACAACATTTCCGAAGTAAGGAAGAATCTCTATTTCTACTGAGTATAAGACCAAAAGCAGTCAGAAAGCTTGCTTCTCGAGTACCATCAGTGGCTTTAAAGCACACCTTTTAATAAACCATACAATTCATGACAAAACTACTCCCTTAAATTATCAATATTCAACCATGTAAAGGAACACAAAAAAGAAAAAGAGAGAAATCGTGCATGCAGAGGTCAGTTTTCCTCTGCCCCGCACATCAGTCTCAAGTAACTGTGCTGTATTCCATCTCCAATTTGAGTCAGCTAAGAGAGCTGTACAGCACCACAATAAAAAAATTGGATCGTTTTACCCACATAGCAACTATCTTTCTCATCCAGCAAGAGAACAGTCTTGCTAAGAATTGCTAAAAGACCTCTGTCAAACACCCTGACTGCATCACAACAGCATTCACCACAGGTTTTTTGGCATACAAATTACCTGAAGACACCAGCTTCACCAGGCATTCTGCACCACTAACACCACTAACTCCTGAATCAGCTTTTTCAAGGACAAGCTGAAGAACTTCTGCACCAAGTTCCTAGTTATTGAAAATATTCCTAGTTATTCCAAAACTACTCTTACTAACACGTGGTCATGGCACTCAGGTAACTATGGTGGAGTTAATTCTTCAAGAAATACTCATATCTACATACTATTTTTACTGAAGGTGATCCTTTTTAGTAATACATGCAGGATTATAAATCTAAACTTTCACTGGGACTACCAGAAATTTACACATTCTGCCTACAGGACTCCTGTGATCCACAACTTAAACAAAATGCGTTTTGAAACATGTTTTCTATATGACTTTCCACTGAGTCCATCTCCTACACATCAGCCTTGATTAAATGGCTAAAAATTTTGCCCCCAAAATAAAACAGAATCTGACAATGTCCTCATTTTTATTAACTAGAACAAAATTCAAGGAAATAACTCTGTTTCACAGTGAAAATGGTTCAACACTTGTGTAGTCTTTTTTGAAATGTGGAAACCTATATTTAGTCTATAAACTATTAACCACGTATGGAGGCAGATCAACAAGAACACACACATTTTTATATCTCATTCAAAATCAGATAAAAGAAGTTATTTCACTTTCTGTGGGGACAATGGGGTACACTCTAGTAAACATGTAATTTCCTTCTGTCTCAAGTCCAGTTATAAATTGCAACAAGTAGAAGCAATGTCAGTGACAGATCCTTAGTGACACTGCGGTCAGCTGACAGAAAATCACATGTCATTTCCCCCACTAGTGATCAAATGAGCTACCTTAAACTAGAGGAGATCTAACGTCTTCAGAATAACTGTTGCACAAATATTAGGAGAAATGTTACTGACCTCCAGGAAGATATGTGCCATCTAACAAACCCAGGATCTTTAAAGAAATCATTTATAGAACAACAGGTTTAGATATATATTTGAAACCACAAAAATCCTGATTTAAAACACAGAATTCCTGATCAGAGAGCCTTACCATGACTCCACTCTTTTTATCCAGTGTGTGGGCTGATGAACTAAAGGACAGGTTTCAAAAAATAACTATGTAACTATGAGGATAAACTACAATTCTGACTAAATTTCTGGGCACTATCATACATCATGTTTCATTCTTCCTCTGTCACCATCCCTTGAGACACATTAAATGAGGTGACAGCCACAACCAGGAGCCACGCCACCCCCCTGCAGAAGCTGTCCATGGGAAAAAAATAAAACTATGGGAGTCAGATATCATACACTGAACTGATCAGGTATCTGAACACCAGAATCCAATCCCACTGTCATTTCTCATCCTAAAGAAAAACCCAACAGGGACCTTTGCTCACTATTCTTATTCCCAGCATAAAGATAAGAATGGCAAGAAAAAGTTCCACTTGCTAACAACCGCAGTTTTGTATGCTGCTAATTCTCAGTTCTTTCACTCACCAAGCTCTACCTGAATATTACATCTATTTAAGAACCAGTATCTCCGGAAGACTTTATTAGCCTACAAGGAAGAGAAAGAAAACTATACAACATTCATCTCTCTCTTTTGCCCACTGAAAAACCAAAGTCAAAACCAACCCCAAATCACCAACCAACGTGGTCTACATTCAAAAACCTCACTTCTTTCTTCTGGGATATGTGCTCAAAACTTATTTGTAATTTTCTTTCCCTCTCAGTCTTTTCCAACATTCCCTGCCACCACAAAAAGGTGGAGATGAAGGCAGCTAAATAAAAACAAGAATGTTTTATCCTTAAGTTTTTGGTTAGTATGTTTTTAAAGGAGACAAACAGCATCGTCAGCAAACCACTAGTAAACAACAAAATAAATAAGAATTAAAAAAAAGGATCAACTTCAATTCCTATGCTTACATTAACCAGCTGGTTTTGCCTTCTTTCACAATCCCCTCATAAATAATCTCTGTTCTCTTCCTCTGGCTTTTCATAAGTAGAATGTTGTAAGCTACATCTTTTTTTTTTTCCCTACAAAGTGCTCCCTACTATAACCCAATCTCCTTCTTATTTTTCCATGAAAAATGATAAAATCAAGTTATTTTTCTGAAGAATAAAAAAAAGTAATTCTGAAAGCAAAACTAATCAGTATCCCTTTAATTTTGTTCTGACGTTGCCAATGGATTTATCAAAAAGCTTTCCATCAGATAGTTATGTGGGAAGTCAAAATAGGAAAAATATATTGTAAACAACTACCCAGTTTGCTTGTGTAATCATCAAGTAAAATGGTCAAGTTTGGGGCTGCACAATGATAGAAAATCTCTAATTTTAACACAATATCAGAAACACGGAACTGATTATCTAAGACAAAACACACACACCTCAGTAACACAAACCCACTGAACTGAGAAACTGAAGTTGACTATGACACCAAGTACCCAGATATAGATCTAAATTCCATATGTTGTAATTAACCCTGCTGTAGTCCACGAAGATACACAGGATATCTTTTGCTCCCTTACAGTCCATGCCTACCTAGAAACACTCACAACACTTAATGCTTGCACATTTACTAAAGTGATTACTAATAGACTCTGTATGGAAAACAAAAAAAATAATATTTTTCTATTATTTTCTCGAATATTGTATACAGCAAAACATATGTCTCAAAAATTAATCTAAGCTCACTTACAGGTTATGACTGATAATACAAAGATCACTGTATCTCTCAGGCATACAATTACTGGGACTTTTTACAGGACACAAATTGTCAAGTAAATATAGACTCCTTTTACTATGCCTGCTATCTAGAAGAAAATCTTCATTCTTCAGACACACCATTCAACTTTTAAAATTCAATCTAAATCCCAAACGCTGCTCCAATTCTGATAACCCCTCTTTTAGCTAAGCTGGTTGGTTAGTAGTGATTTGTCAGATAAGTTACACAATGCTGTTTCTGTTTCCTGATTAGATAAGCAGATAAATGTGTTAGGTTTTGTTTGTTTGTTTGTTTTCCCTTAGTGCATAAACATTTCTGCATAAAATCTTTCATTTTCTGTGAACACTTACAACTTCATAATCCCCTCTCCACAAACCTACAAGCCAATGAAAGTCCACCATGGACATACTGAATTTGCTAAAGGATACACAAACCAAGTATAAGCATGCAAAAAGCAATTCCATCTACAAAACTGAACAAATGTTCAGGAAATTTCTCTCCACTGTGCTGCCTACATATACACTGCAGAATAAAGGAAAGCAGTGAGCAATATTTCTGCATCCTTACTTCTGCCCAAAGGAGGGGGCACAGGGCCTCGGTACATCCTTTGTATTACAGAAAGGATGAGCACTGCCAGACTGCAACCCCTTTGCCCAGGGATGTGCTAAGTATCAACCTCTTTTATCAGGCAGAGATTTGGCAGCGTTCCTCCCTACCACCACTGGCGATGATGCCTCCCAGGCCCCCGTCTGGGTTAGAGGGAGAAAGAGCAGCCCACCACTCTAAACATCTACAGTACACAATCAGAAAGGAGGCAATGACAGGGGGGTGAAGCTAGCTTGAAGCATTTTTCAATATCTGAGAATCTTTTTTCCTACAGATCCGAACTGAAACACCCTGTCACACTCTGGAGGAGACCACAGTTTTCCTCCCCTTTCCCCCACTATGTTCTCCACACACAGTTTCACTAGTCTAAAAAGGCTCCCTGCTTAACTGCTTACAAGGGAATGGCAACACTAATCTGGTCATATCAACTGAAGTTGACAAAATGCAGACAAATATTAGAAGAAGTAAAAGCAGTAAGATCAGATTTTACACTATCCTCAAACAGGATGGTAATTTTTGATATCTGCGGTCCTGCCCTTCCATCATCCCCCCCTTACACAAATAAAGTCTGTTTTTTGTTAAGACACCTCTTACAATCTCCTGGCACCACAAATGCCATATGAAGACCTACTCAAACGATAAGAACGCAAAGAAAAATTAATTTGTTTTGATATTAAGACCTATCATGACAACAACCCTTGTTTATGAACAAAGCAGACAAAAGAAGTCACTATGTCACACAACAGATGTGTGCAAGATCAGAACAAGTGCCCCAGCA
This sequence comes from Forpus xanthops, assembly GCA_032466535.1. NCBI lineage: Eukaryota > Metazoa > Chordata > Aves > Psittaciformes > Psittacidae > Forpus > Forpus xanthops. Next base: position 2,407 of record JASSUY010014464.1, on the reverse strand, counting down.
TTTCTGCAAGCACATAAGCAATGTTTTCTGCAGACCAATCTAACCTTGGAAATTCTTCCCATCTTTACTAGTAAGGATAGTGAGGCTCCAGGAAGGTTTACAGTGGGCGTTCAGAGACACGGATGGGTGTGGTGAAAACACCTGTCTTAACACACTGCTGAAGTGAATACAGTAGAAATATTTCAACACATACTAATTTCTTCAAACTTCATGAAAGTTCTTTCTAAGTGATCCAAAACAAGTTACTACTTGGACGCAATAAAATTCCTAAAGCTTTTTATTTTCTAAATATAACAGTTTGGTTTCTTTAAACTGTATAACAGCGCAAGTACTATGAAACCTAGTAAGTGCTTCACATCTCTCACTATCACAATGTCAGAAATGACATTATATGTTGGTTGGATATAATTTTTCTGGATACTGAGTTTAAATAGAGCTACTTGGTTGGAAGTCTATAACCTCCCCAAAACCATACAATGACAGAGTAGAGCTGATAATCTACACTGAATCGTTCTAGGAAACAATTTGCATATTACGTGTGACTAAGGAGTAGGGACACCTTTCAATCTTTATGTCTCAAGTAAGCTTATAGTAACAATTTGTGTTCAAGGACTCTTAGGCAGAAAACATTTAATCGCAACAAATTAAGGTCCGTATGAAGGCCAAGCTCACGTAGGGAGATTTTTATTTGATTACTTTTGAATCAAATGTATGCTCAACATTACTGATAGACATACAAACTGTTCGAGCCTGGAACTTTTTAGCCATAATATATAACACGAAAATCCAATCTGCCTGTAAGTTGCTTTTGGGTCAGCAAAATAGATGTTCAGGCATGTAAAAATCGAGAAAGAAATACAACCAAACATGGCATTTCTATAATGGTTGTGAAAAGGGAGGCTTTATGGTATTTTAAATAATTTTATTTATTGTGCACTCCATGCAATTTAACAGTTTATCACATAACTCTATATTATTAATTCATTCTTTTTTCAAAAGCTTGTTTAGAAAACATAAGATCTCTTTAAGCTACCAAGATGCTCAAAATTGAACGCATGTGTAATGACAGCTACAGCATAACAAGAAGCTTAGCATCATTTCAGAATACATGAGATGATATGACAGGTAATAGCGGCATTTCTCTCAGCATCAGTAAGTCACACTGAAGTTCTACTATGATGGGATCGTTCATTACAAACTGACTTCACAAGAAGTATTTCTCGTGACAGAAAGGCTGTATATGTATACCGCTTTCTTAATGGAACAGAAACAGAAAGCTATGTGAAAATATGTCCCAAACCATTTCACCAGTTGCATGAGGTTTTACCTCAGCATGATGTCAATGGCGCATGTCACACAATGTGTAAATTTGATTTGCCCATGCTCCCCATTCAAGTCTCTCCTTTCTCAACTGACAGAACTGTGTCAGGCATGGCATATTAGCAAATACCATTAGCCTGGAATTTGCCCGTTCATACTTACGGTACCAGAAAATCTTACGACCAGAAAACCAAATGACTAGGATTTGGTTTTGCATAATAAGGCTTAGCCTAACATAAGATAATATTAGATGCTCACTGTTCAGTTGACTGTAAGTCACTTGCCATGAGGATGAAAGAATAAAATGCAACTTGAGCTGAAGTGGATGAACCCAAAGATGGTAACTGTTTCTCTCTGCAAGTGAAAATGTTTTTACTTCTGTCACTGATAATATAATGTTTAAAGCTGATGCACAGGTTTATATGGTTATCTCCACAGAGAAGCAAGCAAAACATTGCACCAAGGGATAGGGTCCTCAAACAAAAATCCAACATGGCCACTGAGGTGTAGTTGTCTTTTGACTTAAAATTGTCTTATCTTTTACCACACCTCTCAGTTGCATGCATACACCTGTTATACTTCAAAAGAAGTTGACATGGTGACAGTCACCTATGTGTATCCAACCCTGAAACATTCTTCATGGCAGAGATACCCATATGCTATTAAACTACCCTGTCAAGGCCAAACTACAGTCATCCACAGCCACCAAGAGACAGACAGGTAGAGAGGTGTGCCAACACTATCCACTTACCTTCTTTATTAAGCCTCATAACCTCCCTGCTCTTTCCACCCTCCTTTCCAGTCTCTTCTAGATCTACACCTGCAGAAGAGAAGCAGAGTCAGGAAGCGCCGAGGGCCCAGAGGTGTGCATTTATTGTTTGGCGGGGGGAGGAGGAGAGGTGAGGAGGTGAGCAGTGTTTCTATTTGCAACAGCAAAAGCACAATGGTTGGAGCATCTGCCAGGGAGAGGAACCGCCGGGCCCCCCCGCGGCAGCACCCTCCAGCCCCCACCTCCCGCAGCATCCTCCGGCCCCTCCGCGCATCCTCCCCCTCGCACCCTTCCCCCACCGCGGCGCCGGCCCAGCGG
>JASSUY010014463.1:0-10249 GCA_032466535.1 Forpus xanthops | reverse complement strand
TTGATGTCTCTCCAACTTAGAGACAAGGATGTCATGTGAGACAGTGTCAAACACTTTGCACAAGTCCAGGTAGATGATATCAACTGCTTTACCCCTGTCCATCAGTTCCATAGCTCCATCATAGAAGGCCACCAGATTGGTCAGGCAGGATTCCCCCCTAGTGAAGCCATGCTGGCTGTCACCAAGCACCTTGTTGTTTTCATGTGCCTCAGCATGCTTCCAGGACAATTCGCTCCAAGATTTTTCCAGGCACAGAGGTGAGGCTGACTGCTCTGTAGTTCCTCGGCTCATCCACTTTCCGCTTTTTTTTGTATATGGGCGTTATATTTCCCTTTTTCCAGTCATCGGGAACTTCTCCTGACTGCGATGATTTTTCAGATATGATGGGCAGTGGCTGAGCAACTTCATCTGCCTGCTCCTTCAGGACTTGTGGATGGATTTCCTCAGGTCCCATGGACTTGTGCACATTCAGGTTCCTAAGATGGTCTCAGACCAGATCCTCTCCTACAGTGGGCCCAGGGTCTTCATTCTCAGTGTCCCTGCATCTGCCTTCCAAGACTTGGGTGGTACGGTCAGAACATTTTACAGTGAAGACTGAGGCAAAGAAAGCGTTAAGAACCTCAGCCTTCTCTATATCCGTGGTAGCCAGTTCTCACGATGACTTATGAAGAGGGCCCACCTTGTCCCTAGCCTGTCTTTTTTTTGCAATGTACCTATAGAATCCCTTCCTGTTATCCTTAACTTCCCTAGCCAAGTTTAATTCTAAGTGTGCCTTAGCTTTCCTAACCTGGTCCCTAGCTTCCCACACAACATCCCTGTATTCTTCCCAGGCCACTTGTCCTTGCTTCCACCTTTTATAAGTCTCTTTTTAACTTTGAATTTTCCTCAGCATCTCCTTGTCCATCCAAGCAGGTCTCCTGGCCCTCCTGCAGCACTTCCTTCTAGTAGGGATGCAACACTTGAGCTTGCAGCAGATGATCCTTGAATATCAACCGACATTCTTGTGCCCCCCTGCCCTCTAGGGCTATATCCCATGGAATCTTACTGAGCAGGTTCCTGAAGAGGCCAAAGTCTCCCAAGTTAACATTCTCTTTGATCAGCTGGAAGCAGTTCTATAGCTATCACAACACAGCAAAGAAATAATAACTCAATTTAAATATAGGCTCAAGCAAAATGGTCTCCTATGGCAAAGAGCAGGATATTGGTTGCTGTTGAACTAATATTTATCTTGCAATGAGCGGTAGCTGCTATTTGCTACACAGCTTCTGCACACCCCTAGGCAATTCCGAATGCCTCTGTAAAACTCTCTGAAGCTGCATGTCTGTGTCTGAAGAGGTAGTGTGATTTCTCATACTTGTACCTTTTTGGTACAGCAGAAATGCTTGTCTAGATAAGAGTGCTGTAGAAAATGTATAGTGTATCAGACAACCCATGTATAGTATTTCCCCTTTCTGAGTAGAAAACAAAAGAAGTGCATCTCAAAATATTGAACTTCCATCCAGGCTTGTAAATTCCTGTATTGGATATTTTAACAGGTAAAGAGGCAAAACCACCCGAAAGGATACATACAGTTCAGTACTATGTATATTGGACATAAGGCTCAAAACACTTTTTTTAAATAGATATAACGTTCTTGTTGCATTCTGGATATTTTGTTCCTGGATATTGAAATTACACTATTGTTTTTGCACAGAGAGATATGAAGACATTTCCAACTGCTCTTCTGTGTACCCTATGTACAAATCATGCCCTACCCAGTCTTTTCCAGGTGAAATACTCACAATCTTTTTATCTTTATTTTTTTTTAAATCTATTTTTGTGATATATTTCCCCATTCCCTGCTTTTCAATAACTGTTCCTTCCGCACCAAGTGTCTCTGGGTATAGGGACACTACAAGCAATGGTGATGTCAGAACTGATATAACACAAGAGCTGGTGGGATATTACATGCAAAGCTATATTTTGTAATGATTTCTTATAGCCACCATGGCAATTGAAAATGTGTTATTTACCAATTAAAAGAATTTCCAGTAAATAATAGTCTCAACAATATTTTTCACGATAAATGGTCTATAGACATGATGGGAGGGGAACATTAATACACAAAAATATTCAGTGACAAGGTGAAAATCTGTAGTAAGTAGATTAATTATTATCTTGTTCTGAATGACTTTCTTTCTTTAGTGGATCGGCTGCCTGCAAAACACCCCTAACATTTTCGCAGTAAGTCTTCAGAGCTGATACTGAGATCATCAAATGGCACTAGAGTGCTCATAAAGGCTTTACTGCTGCAGTGGCCACATTTGTTCCACTGCAATTACTCACTCCCCAGTTCAAATGAAAGGAAGGATCCCAATGGCACCACTGACATTGCATCTGGGACTGTCCTTACCTCAGTCAGCTACCAAAGAGAACTGTAGTATGACAGGAAAGAAAAGAAATCTTAGCCATGTCAAAACATATATTTTCCTGTCTGGTGTAAATATAGCAGTAGAATTGAAACCGATTGAAATGTGTGTGAGAGATGACAGTAAAATTCACTTTCTACACCCATTAAAGGTAAAAATACGACTTGTGAGATATTTATTTAACTGAGGAACATAAACAATGCTATGTTACTTCATGGAAAATTGGATTTTTATTTTCACAGAACATCACAAGCTATATAGGGACATCCCAATAGCAGTATTCTTGGAGTTTCGGTCACAATATATTAGCTCATCTAAGCATCGCATAGTTACCAAAGCCTAACCAAAGTTCAGATTGCCTTTCCTCTGAACAGTATTCTGCTGGGTAAAGCTGAGCATTTTGAATACACAGAAATAACTGAAGCTTCATTTGCTACTCAATGCAAGACTGCAGATGGAATAATGAAGTTTACAATGCAGCCAGGTAAAAAATTCTCCCTGTGCAGACGGCAGGAGGCTGCAAGTTTTTTGTAAAATGTAATATAATAATAATTATATTAAACCGATGAGTATTTGAGAATTACTTTCTTCTTGTCTCCAGAACAATCACTTTTTCTCCACAGATGCGAAAATAATCAACTCATTGGTTTCTAACATTTCATAGAATCATAGAATGTTTTGGATTGTAAGGGACCTTAAAGCTCATTTCATTCCAACCTCCTTTCCACAGTCAGGGGCACTTCCCACTAGACCAGGTTGCTCAAAGGTCTGTCCAAACTGGCCTTGAACACTACCAGGGATTGAGGAAGTCATAGTTTCCCTGGGAAACCTGTGCCAGTGCTTTAACACCCTCATAGTGAAGAATTTCTTCCTAATACCTAATCTTAAGCTATCCTCTTTCAGTCTAAAGCCATTCCCCCTTGTCCTATCCCTACAAGCCTTTGTAATAAGTCTCTTTCCAGATTTCTTGTAGGCCCTCTTCAAGTACTGAAGACTGTTATAAGGTGTCCCCAGAGCCTTCTCTTCTCCAAGGTGAACAAGCCTAAATGTCCCAGCCTGTCTTCATAAGAGAGATGCTCCAGACCAATTTCAGCCTATAAACATTCTAAATTTAAATGTAATAATTTTTTACATCTTATGTGGGTATTATTTTGCCTGGTTTTCACCATCCAGAAGTTTTCTCTCTAGCTTAAGTTGATCATTTAGGCTCCCTTTATAATCAATAGAGGGAAAACAAATATGCCTCTAGAAAAGCTAAATGAAAGAATGGAAAATGCTGGGATAACATTTATTTAGTGGGATTGACTACAGAAAACTTAACAGAATTGAAGCCATTAAGGCAAGCATATTCTCTTCAGACCAATTTGTAACATGGCAAAATACACTCAAGCCTAAAATCCAGTGCCAGGCACTCTTTCATGAAAAATCATGAGGCACTGGTTCACTTTGTGGCAACTTGACATAGAGATATATACCTAAAGTGGACAACATTACCTAATGACTCGTTAATCTGGTATCACATAGCCCTGTTATGTCAGTCTGATTCAGAGATGAAAGGCACAATTGTGAAATTGCACAATGCAATTGTGCATTGTAACAGAGTGAGATGTTTTCATGTACCTGGAGGCACATGGTGTAAAAATTGTTTAATATAAGAGGTTTCTGAAAACTCATAGGCATGGTCAGGCAGGCAATGCTCCGTCCCTGGTAGAGTTCGAGGCCAGGTTGGACAGAGTCTCAGGCGACATGGTCTAGTGTGAGGGTGCCCATGTCTGCAGCAGGAGTTTGGAACTAGATGACCTTAAGGTACTTTCCAACCCTTGCTATTTTATGATTCTTTGATTCTATGATTAGAACAAGTGTAAAACATGGCAGAGAAAATGTAACTCATTAGGAAGCTGTAACTTCAACAAAGTTGAAAGAAGCAAATGCGGTTATTTACATAGTGGATTTCCTGTTGGGATATTTAAATTTCTTCCTTGGAAATGAATAGGAACTAAGTTCAGTATTGAATAGAATATCCATATATGTGATGGACTTTTGTGTGCTTATGTATAAAACAGTTTACATCTAAAATTTAACTTATCTTTCAGCTCACTGAGATAAAAAGCATGATGTGCACTGAGAATAGAGAACTGGAGATCAACATGTTAGTAAGTACAAAGAACAAAGCTACAGTGTGAGTAAATGAATGTAAATGCAGGTTAAAAGTTAAACTAAGATCTGTATCAGGGGGTCTGGGAGGGGTGATTATATGTCAGTCCCAGGTAGGCCACATCTGGCACCCTGGAAAAGCAGCAGAACACAGAGATGGGGGGGGGGGAAGGTGTCTGTTACAGCCAAACATTAATTTTCTGCAGCCACCTTGTGTCGAAAATGGAAAATGCAGCTTTCAAAATCTGTTTTTTGAAGCACAGCGCCGGGCTTCAGCAAGATGCTGAACACAAGAATAGCATGAGGTTTGTAAATGTCGCTGCTGTTGCCAGGGAACATGCTCTTATGTGTTATGTATGTGGGAAAACACTCTGAATTACAGTGGATTTGCACTGATACACAGGTTCTAGGAGAAAATGTGACAGAACATAAATCATCAGTTAGAAGGAAAACAGAGGCTTATAACAGGTGGAAGCAAGGACAGATGGCCTGAGAAGAACACAGGGGTGTTGTCCAGGAAGCTAGGACCAGGTTAAGAGAGCTAAGGCCCAGTTAGAATTAAACTTGGCTAGGGATGTTAAGGAAAGCTGGAAGGGATTCTAAAGGTACACTGCAAATAAAAGAGAGGCTAGGGACAAGCTATCAGGAGAACTGGCTACCCTGGATTTGGAGAAGGCTGAAGATCTTGATGAATTCTTTGCTTCAGTCTTCACTAGAAAATGCTCTAATCACACCACCCAAATATTGGAAGGCAGACGCAGGGACAGTGAGAATGAAGACCTTGGGCCCACTGTAGGAGAGGATCTGGTTCGAGACCATATTAAGTACCTGAAAGTACACAAGTCTATGTGACCTGATGAAATCCATCTGCGGGTCCTGAAGGAGCTGGCAAATGAAGCAACTAAGACAGTGTCCATCACATTTGAAAAATCATCGCAGTCAGGTGAAGTTCCAGACGACTGGAAAAAGGGAAATATAACCCCCATATACAAAAAAAGTGGAAAATGGATGAGCCGGGGAACTACAGACCACTCAGCCTCACCTCTGTGCCTGGAAAAATCTTGGAGCGAATTGTCCTGGAAGGCATGCTGAGGCACATGAGAAACAACAAGGTGATTGGTGACAGCCAGAATGGCTTCACTAGGGGGAAATCCTGCCTGACCAATCTGGTGGCCTTCTATGATGGAGCTACGGAACTGAAGGACAACGGTAGAGCATTTGATATCATCTACCTGGACTTGTGCAAAGCGTTTGACACTGTCTCACATGACATCCTTGTCTCTAAGTTGGAGAGACATCAATTTGATAGATGGACCACTCACTGGATAAAGAAATGGCCGGATGGCCGCACACACAGAGTTGTGCTCAATGGCTCAATGTCCAGCTGGAAACCAGTAACGAGTGGTGTCCCTCAGGGATCCGTGTTGGGACCGGTCTTGTTCAACATCTTTGTGGGTGACATGGAGATTGAGTGCGCCCTCAGCAAGTTTGCTGATGACACCAAGCTCTGTGATTCAGTTGATACATTGGAGGGAAGGAATGCCATCCAGAGGGACCTTGACGTGCTTGTGAGGTGTGTTGATGCCAACCTGATGAAGTTTAACCATGCCAAGTGCAAGGTCCTACACCTGGGTTGAAGCAATGCCTGGCATGGTAACACATTGGGCAGAGATGATATTCAGAGCAGCCCTGAGGAGAAGGACTTGAGGGTGTTGGTCATTGAGAAAATGAACATGAGCCGGCAGTGTGTTCTTTGCAGCCCAGAAAGCCAACTGCATCCTGGGGTGCATCAAAAGGAGCATGACCAGCAGATCGAGGAAGGCGATCCTGCCTCTCTACTCTGCTCTCATGAGACCTCACTTGGAGTATTGTGTGCAGTTCTGGTGTCCTCAACAGGAAGAGGACATGGAAGTGTTGGAACAAGTGCAGAGGAGGGCTACGAGGATGATCAGGGGACTGGAGCACCTCCCATATGAAGATAGGATGAGAGAGTTGGGACTGCTGAGGCTGGAGAAGAGAAGGCTGCATGGAGACCTCGTAGCAGCCTTCCAATATCTGCAGGGAGCCTTTAGGGATGTTGGGGAGAGTCTCTTCATGAGGGACTGTACTGAGAGGACAAGGGTAATGGGTTCAAACTTAAACAGGAGAAGTTTAGATTGGATCTGAGAAAGAAATTCTTTACTGTTAGAGTGGTGAGGCACTGGAATGGGTTACCCAGTTGTGAATGCTCCATCGCTGACAGTGTTCAAGTCCAGGTTGTACATAGCCTTGGGTGGCATGGTTTAGTGAGAGGTGTCCCTGCCCATAGCAGGGGGGTTAAAACTAGGTTATCTTAAGGTCCTTTTCAACCCTAACCGTTCTTTGATTCTATGATTACTTTTAGATCCCATGCCTATGCAGCTTGAGGACTACCAAAATCAATGGGGATCTTTCCATTTATCTATGCACTCAGTCAGGTCCAGTTAAAAATTATTTGTTTACAGTACAAAAAATTATAGTTTATACTCTTTAAAAAGTGTTATAAATGTGGTTGGTAGAGGAAATCCACAGAAATGAAGGGTCAGGAACCAAAAACCGCTATTGAGTGAGCTTTAGTGTGCAGTCCTAAAATCCTCTTATTACAATACACTGCACCTGTTCTAGACACAGAAAGCAAGAAGTTAATTCATGTTGGACTTGGAAAAGTAAGCACTTTGTCACTGGTATAACACTCATTTATTTTATCTCAAATTATGCATTTAATTTAAATTCAGAGAGAAGACACAAGTGACAGCTATCATTTCCATGACATGTTTGTAACAAGGACAAGGATTATTTCCCTATTTGTGGCAAAAATCTGCCCACTGTTCTTCTGTGGCAATATTATCCTATCTTTCATCTCACCATCACTGAATGAGTTATTTCTATTTGGCTCATCTAGCTAGCGGCTGGTGTCATGCAGTAGCCATCTGAGTAGAGCCCTCTCTATAACACTCTGGCAGCTTAACTCTTCTGAGTGATTAACTCAGAAGGAAGCTGAATCAGAGGTCTTTTGGAAGTCTTTGTCTCTGTTCTTTGGTTGTATAGGCAGGCTGTAGGTACTGACCTGCAAATCTTTTTTCCTGGATATTTGGCATCTTCGCTTAGGTGATGTGAATAGCTTTCCTCCATAAACTACCAGATTATAAACACTGTGGGGTTTGTGCAGCTGTGGAGGACCGAAGCTACCTTTCTGAGGCAAACACATTGCCTTCAGCCAGATGATGCTGAGCAATTTTTATCAATGGCAGACACCTGGTGTCATGCTGTTAGAACTTGTGGGAACCCCCAGCAAAACAGACGTGTACCCTCTGCCAGTCTCCATGAAAATGCTCCCAACTTTGTACTTCATGGCAAGGCTTTTAACAGCATTAAAAAATAAATACTCCAAGAGAAGCAGAAGCAACAAAATAAACCAAAATAGAAAGACAGTTATGACTGCAGCCTGCCAGGGAGAGGAGCAAGTTGTGAGATAATCATGGATTATATGTATGTTCAGAAAATGAGATCAATGGGATGTAACAGCAGTATCAATATGACAAATTGGAGGAATTACTCTAAACCACCAAGCAACAGGGGACACGAATTGCAGTTTGGTATTTTGTTTACAGGCCAGGCAAGGTCAAACTACTATTATTATTGCTCATTAGCTTTCTGCTGCTCAGACTGCAGATGTAATAGTGGGCATTGTGGATGGCGCAGTGTTTGAAATGAGAACACATACAGAGAAAAAGGAGCCATAATATTCACTTGCAACCTCACAGGTACAGTTATTGCTATTGTTAGTTGTATAATCATTTTATGCAGGATGACACATCATGGGGGAAGGTCCCAATGATCACAGTTTGGATGTGACAACTGGAAATGCATTTGCTACTCAGCAGTTTTGCAAACGGTAGTTTCTTTTATGCAGCATGGTGTGTTTTTTATTTGTGAACATCTCAGATGATCATTAAAAATCATCTCAGTTCATAAGTCATGCATAATCATGCATAAGGTGATATTTAAGCACAGATGCAGAAGCACCAAGTGACCAAAGAACTGTAAAAGCAGGACTCCTCATGAGAGTGAGAGATATAGATTGTCTCTGGATAATTTGAACACCTGAACACATTTGCAAAAAACATGCGCCAAATGGTTCTCGAAACTCTTCTGTGTCCATCCAGTTTATTTGAGTTTCCACAGGATAGAAAAGACCACATCTCTGGCATCAGTGATACGCAGCCTCAGCTAAATATCATGCAAGGGTACTGTATAGAGGGCAGAGGTTTAGAGACTGACACCAAATCCCCCCTGCACATTTGGTCAAATCCTTGAAATGCAGAATGACCACTGGTCTCTCTCATATAGGCTTATTTCTCGAGTGGTTTGTCAGGGGGTAGGGAAAAGGGAAAGTCACCGAGTTTGTTATTGGAGATGCTGGTGTAGGCTGCAGAAGACAGCCCCGGCTGGGCTCCTATATGAAATGAGGGAATCTTTGTGTCTGCTTGAGCAAACTGTTCTTTTAGGCAAAACGCCTATGTTTTTCACATGCACCTGTAGAAAATACTACTGCCTCTGCCAAGTTCTGGTAGAAAATGAGCATAATCACCTCTTGGAAACAACAAAGTAAAAACAATATGCACAAACAGAGGCAAACCCTTCTCTATCTAGCTATAGCCATAGCTCTATCATTTGTATCTCTATATCTATAGCTGTGTCTACATCTATATCTGTACATCTATATCTACATCTCTACTGCTCTCTACCGATCTCCTTCGTTTGTGCAAATAACTCCTCACATTACAGCAGTACTGGCAAGTGAAATGGAGGATTTCTGCTGAAGACACCAGCGTGAAACAACAGAGCTGCAGCCAAGGCTAAGAGTGACAAGCTGGAGGGAACTGCAGCAATGATGCTGCTGTGAAAACTTCTATAAGTGAAGGCAGGAAACAGGAGAAGCAGTGAAGGGACAGCTTGATGCTGATTCACACAGTGTCCTGAGTTGGTAGCAACAGGGAAAGGTGCACTGCAGGAGAAAAGGATTAAGAAATAGTGGCATCCCTAGATGGGAGAAGAGCATGGGGAAAAGCAGGTGGTGGATTGAAATCTCTTCTTGGTATTGGTGAAACATATGGCATGCTCCACAGAGGGAAGTACTGATGTGTTCTGCTCTGCCAGGCAAAGGGCTGGTATCCTTCAGCATAGGATGGCATATCCATTCATGGGCCTCAATGTGAGCCCTGTACCCATGGTTCTCTACAGTAAAATTTCTCCTTTCTAGTTTCATATGCATGTGTCTGTTTATGTCAATAAACCAAATAAATGGAACCCAACTAAAAACCCAAACTGCAGCTCTGCTCACATAACCCCAAACAAATAACTTCACAGAAGTACTATTTCTTAGTTATGCAATGAGGTTTCATTTATATAACTACAATTTCACCAATAGACACATTTCTGAAATATGAAGTCTGAAAGCTTGCCTACAGCTTTTTTGTCTCAGGTCAATTGTATGAAGCAATGGTAAACAATCCACTGATCACAACACCCTGAGTTACAGAGTAATGATACGTGGTCTCTAGTACAATTGTCTGTTCTCACTTTATTAAAATCATAGAATCACAGAATAGTTAGGGTTGGAAAGGACCTTAAGATCATCTAGTTCCAACACCCCTGCTATGGGCAGG
>JASSUY010014462.1:0-12738 GCA_032466535.1 Forpus xanthops | reverse complement strand
GCCATTTGAATGGGAGATGAATCATTGCTGAGCTGCAGACACATGTCTGCTTCTAACTGCTTGCCTAATATTAACTGCTGATGCCATGACTCAGAAATGAAGGAAAGGCATCCAGAGGAAAGCTAGAGCTCTCAGTCCTTCACATGCAGCACTGGTTGAGAAGAGATACTGTGAAACTGTGCTGGCACTTGGCTAATATTAGACTCTCTTTTCCAAGGACACAATGCAGAAAGAGCATTTCTGGAATGTCTAGAACTTTGACAGGAAAAGAACCCCAGGACTTTTCCTAGTTTTTACTTTGGGAAGGAAAGGCTTCAACATAAGCCAAACAACAGCTACTAAATAAATTTCCTCTAATCTGACACCAGAGGCTGCTTCCCAGGGATGCAGGGGCAGAGGAGAGCCCTGCAGCCGGTCTCTTCTCCAGCGCTGTGGCACCACTCTTGGCAATTGCATTTCACATGAAACTCATCTCTGGCCACAGACACTGCATAGCATGCCAGCTGCCTCTGCTGGCTAAAACCCAGGAGCCAAGCCTGAGCTTAAATTACAGTGTTAACAAAAGTGCGAAGTCTGTGATATTGGTACAAATTCAGTGTGCTGCTCCTTTGTATAAGTTCTATTTGTTCACATTAAAAGCATTGCAAAATCTGCCAAGATCTGGTAGGAATGTAGTTCCCAGTATTTATACTGTGACAACCTGGGAAAAGTGTATGGTAAATTTTGAATTACACCCCAAAAAGTTAGCACGATTAGCCCATCCTTCAGTGATTTCTCTCTTTAACCAACATTTCCCTGCCATAGTAGATGCATTACGCATATGGGAATGTGGTCCCTTACAAGTTGGATTTCCTCCTTCTCCATCACAACCGAAGTTGAGCTAACTCACTGAAGTTAGTGCAACTGTCAGAAAAAGGGGAGGGAGAAAAACAAGTACTGAAACTCTTCTTACTGAAGTGCATTTCCTTAAGTTAAGTGGTATGACATCGTTTATTTAGGAAATAGTATTTCCAAATACGATGTTGCCATTAAAAAGAAATTGTTGAGGCTTTTAAAGGAAGGTTATCTATTCTATGACTTTATACAATATATTGTTTTCTTATATCACTGAAAGGAATTTCATAACCTACCAGTGTTTATCAGTGTGCTTATATTGTTATACACTGGAAGCTATTAACTTGTGCTTCATAAACTCTTCCACCCTTTTTCATTCTACCCTTGAAAACCATATTTTCTAAGAAGTTCTTTGTTTCCAGACACATCTGCAGCAACTGAAAATTATGATGACAACCAAAGGATGCTCAGACTTTGAAATAAAAGCTCTGTGAGGAATTGTTTCTCCTCTGCTTTATTCAGCACCCAGAAAGATCCAGGCTTACAGACTTCCCGTTGCACAATTCATTGACACTTTGTGCTCCTGTGAACAAATGTCCTCCCAGCCTTCCAAGCATCCCTTTTTTTAGCTGTTCTGGGTTGGCATGGAACACTGGTATTAATAATGCCCCCAGGAAAACCCTGTGATATTGTGAATAGCCTATTGCATCCTAAGTCATTGCTCACTTCACCATGAAGCTTTGTACAGAAAGGCTGTAAAAATTGTGAAGTTCACTGAACATATGCTGGCCATGCCAGGATTTCCATTGTTTTATTGAAGATTTAGGCCACCAAGACAGGCTGCTCTGGCTTCACTCACATGCTGCAAACAACTCCATGCAGAATGATTTCTCCTCTGAGATGCTGTGTTGATGACAGCGCCTCACCCATGATCTTTGCACTGCAGGCTGGCCATTAATCTGACTCCTGAAAGAGTCCTTATCTGGTCCTTGTTTTCAGACCCATAAACATTTATAATCCTGTCAACTCATAAGACTATTGTTCTGTGATTTTCTAGGCAATTACATCAAAGAGAAAAAATGGAGCAGACTAAGCCCAAATTCACTATTGCAGTAACAGCAAGAAACTAACTCTGAAGGGATTTTGGTTGTCATTTATTAATCTGAAAAACTGTGCTAAGATTAAATCCTGTAGCCCTTGCTGCCTTCTGTTATATCAGATATTCTCAGCATCACTGGAAAATTGCCCAGACCACAAGTTTCCTGAATATCCTGCCTAGATCAAAGTGATGACAAGTATTGGAGTGAGGTGAAGAAATTCTTTGGAAAATCATTGCTTTTCTCTTCATTATATGTGTTGCTAAATAACAGCTGCTTTAGAAACATAGATAATGAAATAAAAGGACAATGAATGTGAGCTGGTTTAGTCTCTTCTGCACTGCAGTGCACATCTTTTTAGGTTCTACTGAGATTTAAAGCTATTACCTTGGCAGCTCTTACACAGGTGCTTAACTCTGTGTGTGCAAACAGCACAACTGACTGAATCCAGTGGGAATATTTCAGGCATAGAGCTCATCACACACATTAGTGCATACAAGACTAGCTCTCCAAAGCATGAGGATTTTTTTTATTGTTCTTCATTATAACTAAACTCTGTTGCAGAAGCTAGTTTGTAAAAAATACCTTCAGAAAAACTCTGATTGAAATAGCCAAAGTGGTCTACTGGGTACCATTTCAAGAGGAAGCTGATGTACTATCAAATATACAGGGAAAGGCAGAAGGAGGCTAGATGAGGAGAAGGAAATTGTTCTTTGGAAAAGCTGCAACATCATTTCAAAGCTTTGCTATTGCTTCATTTGACAAGAGGAAATAATAACTAATAAATTGATGAAAGACCACAGGACTGAAGAGAATACAGCTGGTTTTGTTCAACTCTAGCCTTATACACAGGATAGTTCACTTATGTAGGCAGAGGGACAGCCTAGAAGTTGCTACCAGCTTGAGACACTTAATTGCCAGGAAAAGAAAGTAGGTGCATATAAAAGCATCTGGCAAGCTAAAACACCTAGTAAGACACCCTTTCAGACCAAGGCAAAAAAACCCCATCATGACATATGTGCAAAACAGTCTCTCTGGAACACGAGCAAAAAAGATGCAACAGGGGCACCAGCCAGAATTAAAACCACTTTTATTTAAAATGGTAGCTCCAAGAGTGTGGGCAATGGTCTTGACTCCCTGAAATTTGAAAGTCTAACTCTGCAAGGCACTATTAAAATATATTTTCTATAAGGTTCTTATAAGAAAGTAACCCTTTGTGCGGGTAGCTGGGGGCAGAGACCAGTCAGGTCAGTCCCTAACAACCACCATTAGTCATGCTATGGACATTTCTGCCTAGAGGAATCCAATGGATGCCCATCTTCTATGCTTACCAAGCCATAAACCACAAAATGCTTGTCAACACTCCATTGAAAGCTTTTAGTACAACAGACTGAAAACCATATAAAATACAGCACATCAGAGGAAGAGCGAAGATAGATGTTTGAGGGCACAGCCACTAAGTTTATTAAGTGAAAATGTTCAGACAATCCCAGGAAGCTAGTTAAGACCCACATTGCTGAAGCAAACAAACAAACAAAAAAGACAAAAAAAGCAAACAGGGATGCCCACCAATCCAGCCTGGGGGAAAATCATTTCCAGGGGATTGACTCAAGCTCAAACATAGGATTTATATATGTCAATCTGAGCCTTGAAGACTTCCCAGTTTGTCTGTCACTCCCTCTATCCTTTCTCCAGTCACAAGGAAAACAAGAAAATAGCATAGAAATCAAGCTCTGCATCTGGAAAAGCAAACAAACAAACAAACAAACAAAACACTTTCTGTCCAACACAAAACAGAATATTTAGTGCTGCAAATGTCACACAATGGCATTTTATGTTGGTGGTGCTTACTTGCATAACAAAGGCTTTGGGGAATGCAGGTATTTCTTTTTGAGCACACCTACCTGTATGCAAATTAGCAAAATAGTAAATCTATTCATCCAGGACTGTCACAAAAGCAAAATGAAGAACAGCAGTTTAGCCTGGCTGCCTGTCATCTAATCTTAGACTACATTTGACAGACCTTGGTTGAAAATTAAATTAGAGTTTAAAAGGTACTAAAAACTTTGAGTGTGTAAGTGATTAACTTCCTGAACACTGCGAAGCCTCTGACTGTTCCTGTGGGATGAGAGCCCAGTGCAGGCTGTGCCCAATGCTTTGGGGAGCCCTAACATGCCCCAGCATTGCTCCCCACAGGCAGCTAGTGGAGGGAGCTCTGGCTCTCGCATCCAGAGGAGGAGCTCATCCTCTGGCTGTGACATGGTGGCTTCTGATGTTTTAAGAGTGCCTTAAATTTGTCTTTGAATTTAAAAATAAATTGTTTTGGAAGAGAATAGTCTTTCTCTTTCTAAATAATTTAATTCTTTGGGTAATGCCCAATGGTGGCAAAATTAACTCAGCTGCTCTGTGGTTCAACCTAATAGGGGAGAATGAACTGAATTCGTAGTAAGTTTGCTTTTGACAGGGAGAGTCTTCTAGAAGGACATGTCACCAGAGAGCTCCCAGTTGTAATGAGTAATTTCTGACTTAAAAAAAGGCCTATTCTCTCACTCTGCCTCTGAGCCCTTGCAGCTGTGGAGGCAGCTGCAGGGCCAGGTTGCCCAGGGCTGTGCAGCAGCTCTCACTAAGCTTAGCCTGGTGAGCAAAAAGCATCTCTGACAAGGCCCCTCCAGTGCCTCCAGAGCCTTCTACACATGGGCCATATCATGGAAGAGCTGGCAGAAACACGGGAGGAATGGAGCTGGCCCAGATTCACAGCCCAGCACCACTGAGCTTTCCCTGCTGCTGGATGGAGAGACAAAACTGGAACTGCCAAGCTGAGATGGGCTTTTTCAGAAGCAAGATTAGTTTAAGTCTTTCAGTAATTAGTGCCAGCAAACGATACAACAGCTGGCCTATCATAGCTGGAAATTCCAACAAAAAACTCCAGGAACAACTGTTTCTACTACCTATGAAAGAGACAGCAGTGCTTTCCTCCCCTCAGTTAAATGAGCATTTTTGTGATCCTACATTTTGAAAGCCTGCTTAATTCTTCTTCCTCTCTGCACCCCTGCACCACCATCATTCCCACCTTATACACAAACATTACATTGTCACTGCATTGAAATAGCTCTTCTGTGAAGCGCCTAACTGTCACAGAAGTGAAGTGCCCAACCTGTGTGAACCACTGCAAGTACTCAGTGGCACCTTGGAAGGGTCCCTTCAGTGAGTTTTCATCTGCACCAGCAGCGGCAGCCACCATAGGAGCACTCTGCCAGTTAGACTAACAGCCCCTGCAAAGCAGGTAAGAAAATAAAAAGACAAGAAAAGCTGTCAAATTTGCCTTAAAGCTCTAGAATGATGGTTCTCATAAGGTGTGAGGATCTGGGGAAGCACTGATTTACAGAAGGGGCAATGCAATATGGGGCACAGAGGGGCTGGGAGAAAAGGAGAAATGAAAGAAGCTAGATGGGAAGAAAATTATAAAAGGGAATTTTATAAGTAATAAAGAGGGAAAATGATGGGCAAGGAAGAAAATGAAAAAAAAGGAAGAAAAATCCTGAGAAAAAGAAGAAAAGATAATAAAACAGCGACATGTAGAGAAACTCCAGGCTAGTATTTTAATTAGCAGGCCTTGCTGTATTTTTCCCAGATACCATCACGCACAGGCACAGCATCACAATTTGACAGTTAATCAACCATTTAGGGATTCCTCAAAATGCTGTATTAATATTACCACAGCACACTGGAACCTTCCTACAGCCTCCCAGTTCCTGGAGCACATCCTACTGGTCTTATCCTCTTCCTTTTACAGGGCTCAGAGGTGGCAGCAGAGCTGCATCTTTTCCACCTTCCCAAAGCCCATGGCAGCCCCAGTGTAAGCTCATTACATGCCTTTCTGAATTCCCCCCCATGTTGCAAGTGCTGCCAGAGGTGGTTATATGCAGAAGATAAGCAGGAAGGAAAAACTAGAGGGGAGGAGTGAGTGAGGCTGAGACCGTGCTCACTAAGAAAAAGACACAACTTTTGGAAAACTTAACATGGGGACATGTTCACCTGATCCAGGAAATGATCCCTTTTAATAGCAATAACTAATACTGCTCCTAATGTTGCTGGTGCGAGAAGGGAGAGAAGCGTGCCTGAAAAGATCAGTGTAGTTTGAAGGGAAAATGAAAGTAAAGCTAATTCCAGAGGGCAGATGGTGGTGCTTCTGGGTGTTCTAATAGAAAGCTAGAATGTGGATACTATCCATAGGCCTGGAGACTGGAGTGAAATCCACCTGCAGGGTGAGATGCAACAAGATAGCTTCGTGGTCCTTCATTATAAAGAAGGTGCTGAGCCCTGGAGATCGGAGGTACACACTGACACCCTTCGTGGCCTTCAGGATTTGAATTTTGGTCCCAATATAAAAAATAATTTCACCAGCACTTCTGTAATGGAGGCAAAACCTGTTTAGGGAATCTGGGACACTGGACACTTGAGTGTTAAAATAAATATTAACCCACTTTGCCTTAAGTATCAGCGCTGTTTTCTTGGCTTCTGTTTTGTTTCTACGATGGCAGCACTACCCTGACCTACTCAGCCATAACTTGTCATAACATTCCCCTCTACCTATTCTTATCGCCTTCACAGATGGACAGAAGATGTTTTCATGTCACTAGTTCAGACAACAACAATACAGTTTTTTGACCCCAGCCCTCTGCAGATGTAGCACAACACATATTTTCCTAGGAGCCCCTTACAAGTCTCCAAGTAAATACAGTACATTGAGGGACCAATGTTCCTCTCTCAGCAAAGGAGGAAAGAAGGAAATTTAGAGCCTGAAAAAGAACAGAAGCAGCCCTCTTCTAGCCGTAATGTGAACAAAAAAATGAGCTTCACGGTGCTTGAAAAACTACTGGTAGAGTGGAGATGTCACCTCTAGAAGTTCTGCTGCTGTGCCTGTTGCAGCTTAACTCTTCTCAGCTGCAGTTGTGACACAAAATTCATGTCTTTCCCAATTCATCTGACATCTGAGGAGAATTTTTACACATACTGGCAACAGTTATGAGTAATAAACCAAACTTACATCACCATCACAACTCACACCTCCTGACATTGAACTGTCACTGGAAGAGGGGCTTAAGTAATAAAACTTCCTTTGGAGACACATGTGCACATCCCTGAGAATGCTGATGCTGCTCAGGGGGTATCACCCTAAGTCGGGGCAGAAGAAAATTCCCCCAAAGAAGAAGACGGACCCTGCAAACTCTGTTTTGAGATACTGGCAAGCTTGGCTGTAACGAATGCACCCTTTTCACAAAGTAATAACCTTTTAAACTTTCATAATAACTTTTTGAAATTATTATCTCCTTCCATGTCACATCTCTGAGACAGCCTCTTGGCAACAGGTACATGGGAAAACAAAGGTAAATATTACAACATAGCTTGCTTAAGGTACTATGTGTACATGCAAAACCATAAAAATCACACTTGGTGATTTTTAGCTATCTGAAAAGTAAGACATGCCTGAGAGAGTGAAATAATTAATTGGATTATGCTGGATTGAATGTTTTAGTGCTGCTTTATGCTACTTTATAACATTGATGTGATTATATAAAAGGAAAGCATAACATCAAAATATTAAACTGAAGCTCTTGTAACTTAGTGCTTCCCTTTCCCTGCTCCAGAGACCTTGAAAATGTATTTCTGTAAGTTGCATTATGGCCAAATCCATCCCTACAAGCCTAAGGTTCTAAGAAGACAGTGTATGTGGGAGCAAAGAGGAAAAAAGATTTCCAGCACTATGCTTAAGTTTTTATGCATACAATCTCCATTAATCAAGCTAATATTTACACTCAGAATTTCAACCTTGAAGAACTGAATTATATTCAGAGAGATAACAGTTTCTAAAAAAAGGAAAGTCAATAACCAATGAACTGCATTTTTATTTTCCATGTTTTATTTAAAGAGTTATTTAAGGTGAAGAAAATAATAAGATGAGCCTCTGGCCACGGAATACTGAATCATTTTATAGATGTAGATGCAGACAGTCAGCTGAGCAAAACAGTAAGACACCATTTTACAGTTCACGGACTGATGCAAACATCATGTGAAATTATTCTCAATATATACCTTTCTGCTTAATAAGAAAGAAACAAACACAAAAAGTAAACTATGAAAAAGGCAAATAACTAGATAGTTAAGAGAACACACACTGACCACAGCTCAGTGAGCTGACAGTTGCAATAATTCCTTAAAACCAGAACAATTATCTAGGTCATTTTCAGAGAAAAGTGTCAGTTTGACACTTCTTTTTTAAAAACTCAGATAATTTCCTGAGTGCAAACCAGAGCCAGGATTTATGACTTGTAGCATGCAAAAAGGAAAAAAAAAGAGATGAAACCACCTGAACATGCAGCTGTAACATTTGCACTGGAATTAATCAGTCACAAGATATTTTCCTGTAGCAGAGCATCAGGCATATCATCTTGATATAAGCAAGTCAGAATAAATTGCTTACACATTTTAAGTCTGAAAAGTCTGATAGTCTGTTCAAAGTGCCTAATCATAGGCTTGGAAATACATGTATTTGTACTACCTTAGTCCCCTCACTTTCCAGTTTGGTCTAATAGACATGGAAAGCTCTTACTTTGCTATCTTCCTTCCTCACAGACCCTACAGTTAGAGTAAGGCTCCTGATTAAAGATAGATTTTATAAAATGGTACAAATAGGCTTGCTTAGTTTTTATTTAATAGGGAATCCTACATGGGCACATCTTCCCACGGGGAATTTTTTTCTAAGGCATCACTAAAGTATCACATCTCAATACTTTCAACTGTTGCTTTGGAGTAAAGGAGATGTTGCTGTGGAAGAATGAGAATGGGAGCTTGTTTAGCTCTTAGAAATCTCTGTGAAACACATTTGCCTTCATGTAGACCCTGGCACACAAGATTATGGTAGTGTGGGTAATACAGATGGGCTTGTGAGATTCCCTACTGACATGACATTATACCCTTTATTCCTTCTTCTCCACCCCAGCTTGGGCCCGAGGCAGTGACAAAACATGGGTTAAAATACTAGTTCGTATGCAAATAACTCAAGCATCTTCACTTATGTAGCTGATAATGAACGAGGCAGGAGAAAATTGCCAATTGCATGTATCAGTGACTTTCTCTCCTGCATCTCCATGTGATGGGTTTCAATTTCATCATGTATAAAATCAGACTCTTCACTTGTTAATACTATTACATCCCTGCTCTACCCCTATAAACAAGCACTGCCATCTGTGCCTGGTAATCCTTTCTTGCATGCATTTAGCATCCCATTACAAATCTGTGCTTTTCAGATAGAAGCAATCTACAGTAGCACTGGTCATCTGCACCCTAATGCATGCCAACTGATCCCTGTTTATTTAATAAAGTTTTGAAACCACTGGCAGTAATTCAGCAATGAAGGACTATGGATTTAAGTAGTATACATTTATGTAAGTGGAGAGAAAACTAGCCTTGTTCATGCTTAAATGATTATGTTGAGTACTGCCAATTCAGCTGAGGGGCAAACTCCCACTCCATAACTCCTTCCCTGCTTTGTCCATGGAATATTTGCCAGAGAGAGGAAATGGGAGCTCCTTGCCTCATATTCCCTCCTGAAGACAAAAGAGCAGAAAAGATGTAGCTAAAACAAATTTGTTTTCCTTAAAATTTCAGCATTGTAAACAAAGTATATGAATAATAAACTGGATTAAGTTGCACAATTTTAACCAAATGGAATGGTATACTTAATTTTGTTACTGACAACTGCAGTTTTGGTGTTGTAACAGTTAATTTCTTAGCTTTTTAAAGGCCGTTTTAACAAGCTTCTCCTTTCCCCACCTCTATTACTACTTTCTTTTAACTGCAGAGCCTGAAAAAAAGCAAAGAAAATGAAACATCAAAGCAGGTATGGAAGCATCATCAGGTCCTGAAAGAGAAGTCAATAATCTGATTTCACATTAATTCAGGCAGTCATTAAAACATCACATCCATTGAAAATGACAACAGCTGCCCAGCTTGGAGGAGCCCTTCTGAACTGTCAGCAGTATCTATCCCTATGTCTTCTGAGCTACTGTGTGTGCTTACCCAATGCATGCTGAGAATCCAGTTCAAAAAATGCAGCCAAAAAAATTAAGTGGCAGAAGGGCTACCTGGCAGCAAGTGAGAGAGCGAGAAAAAGGGAAATTGCATGCATAAATACAACAACATCCACAAAGTTCAAGGTGAGAAGGATAATCTGTGTAAGGGGAAGAAAAAAACAGTCATCCAACAGATTAGGGCCCTCCTCAAAAAAAAAAAAAAACAAAAAAAAACAAAAACACAAAAGGTGCTAAAATTTTGATGCTATAGAAATCCTGAAGAAGATATGGGTGTGAGAGTGGAGGCAGTGTGGGAAGAGCAGTGCAGCAGCCCAGTCAGGGGATATACAAGCACCTGCCAACGCAAGCAGGGCTACCAAGCAGTCCCTAGTCTTTCTGGCTAAAACTCTGCTACCTTTGCTCAAATTTGTTAGTACTCTGACCATAGCCCAGATACAACTAAGCAGAAAGCACAGCGGTATAATCTAGTCTAGCCTGAGAAGCTGACACATCTGAAATGAGATACAGGCAGATAAACCCCATATAAGTTCCAGTACACCAACCCCTGCCTCCTTCCTTGGCCTGCTTAACATTTTGAACATAAACATTAGATGATTCACTCTTCGACTGGAAAACACTCTAAATTCTATACCTCAGTCACCCATGGCCAGGGGGCTGGAACTAGATCATCTAATTAAGGTCCTTTCCAACCCAAATAATTCTATGATTTATGATTCTATGGATGCTCAAAAATCACTCTCCTGAGGCGGTGGGTGGGCATTCTTTCTTACAGCCACACAGCCACAGCACTGTTGAGCCTGGAAGGCACTTCTGGAGTTTGTCTAGTCTAATCCACTGCTCAGAGCAGAGTCAGCCAGAGCTGGTTGCCCAGGACTGTGGCAAGGCAGGTTTTGAGTATCTCCAAAGATGGAGATTCCACAACCTGTATGGACAACCTCCTCCTGTCTTCAATTGCCCTTACAGTTAAAAGATTTTTCTTATTCTTGAGCAGATTTTTTGAGAAATGCCTGGCTTTGTCTTCTTTACGCTCTCCCATCCTGTATGTACACACATGAATAAGATCCCTCTCTGAAGTGAAAACACACCAGTAGTATCATCAGAGTGTGTGGTCACAGAAGCATCACCCAGGAATCAGAAAACAGCTAAAGCCACATGCTATGCTGTGTGGATGTGGCCTTGGTCACAAGCAGCATGGACACAAGCCAGATCATGCCATTTGGCCTATCGGTCAGGACCTACTCACCTGACCTCTTTAGTATGAAAGACAAGGTTTTCAGGCACACCATACTATACAGCTGTTATCGTACACCCTGGCTCTGGGTTTCAGTACTCTGACTTGTTTTCACTAAGTCTTACCTTATATAAAGAGAGGCCCGTAACAGAGGAGGTACAAAACAGCCAGTGTTGCACTTGAGGCCAGCGATCAGTTCCTCTCCTTTTAATTAGCAGAACAGACACAGCAAAAATTTCAAAGGGCATGGTGTTTTCACCCAGGATATCCTATTACCTTGTCATTGCATTGAATATTAGGGGCACAGTGGAGCCCCCAATATTTCTAAAATACGGTTTCACAGACTTAACAATTGAAGGAAGAATGGGACAAAAAAGGTGAAAGACAGTGCAAAATAGCTTTCAGCTTCACAGAAAGGATCATGAGAATTTGACTTGCAGTACTAAAATGTCCTGAGCAGGATTTACTAACTAACCCCTAGCTGCAGAACTTCCTCTCCTGCAGCTGCTTTCAATAATAGTCTCAATGCCTATTGTTTTGTTCTTTACATACAAAGTATTCCAAGTGGTTGCTTTAATTATGCTGAGTACAAAGCTGCAATGTCTCTGGCCGGATTATTTCTGACAGCTACAGGAGTTGCAAGGCAGTCTTGCAGGGCTCCTGAATTTAACCTCTCTGCAAAGAGGAGCTTGCACAGCCCCCAGGTTCTTCTTGCTGAGATGCAAACAGACATAATGATGTTCACTTTGCAATATCTTTCAGCTTAAAGAAGAGAAATTTTTAAAAGACCTTCAGAAATTCAAAGAATGGGAGCTTTTGGCTGCTAGCTCATAAAATAGGGAAGAAAAAAAAGAATGACATCTTATTTGCTATTTATTTTCTCTTTTCAGAACAAAACTCCCTACAACTGACTTCAGAACAAAAAAAGGTTGTGGATAAATCCTGAATTATTTTTTTAAGCCAAACCAAACAAACATGATATAAAGAGAATGGGGGAGACAAAAGGGAATCCATAAAAACTTTAAAGCAATATGGAGCCACTTCTGAACTAAGGCTTCATCTCTGTCCTGATAATATAATGCCAGTGTAACTCCAATAACAACAGAACTACTCTGGCTTTATACCAGCATGACTGGATTCATAATCTGGCACTGCACATATTTTTATTGAAGCCATCACCGCAGTTGCTACACTCCTCAGGTTTATAGACGTTTTAAAACTGTTCAGTGAGCAGTAGTTATTTCCAGGATACGGATGGAGTAAAAGATATTATCCAAAATGCTACAGGCCAAATCTTAACTGAAGTAACTTTGCTACTGACTGTTTCTGACATGAGCTGTGCATCTGACCTTCTGTGCGTTGCTTATGTCAGGACAAGATGGTTTTGCAGAGTGTTCTTGTCTCCTTGCCAAAGTGTTAAACAACATAATGAGAGCAGTCAAATTTAAATGGAAGGTCACCAAAGACTGAGACATGGGACTGC
>JASSUY010014461.1:0-11137 GCA_032466535.1 Forpus xanthops | reverse complement strand
GGACATGACATGCTGTGGTATGGAATACCTCTTTGGTCAGTTTGGGTCAGGTGTCCTGTCTCTGCTTCCTCCCGGCTCCCCCTCCTCCCTGGCAGAGCATGAGACTCAGAAAGTCCTTGGTTGGAGTAAACATTACTGAGCAGTAACTAAAAACATGGGTGTTATCAGCACTGTTCCCAGACCAAAAGTCAAAACCACAGCACTGCACCAGCTACTACAGAGAAAAATTACTGCTACTGCTGAACCCAGGACATATATATACTGAGGTACATTAAATAACATTTGTTAACTGCTTCTGTGAGACACAAATATAGCTGACCAGACAGGAAAAATAGCTCTGCTTATCCTTGAAGGATACAAAGTTGGACTTACATACAAATTTGTAGCTCAAAATAGGCTGTTTATTCAAGTAGGTAAGCTATAAACTGTCTTTGGGGGTAACTTCTTACCAACTTGCTATATACAGGGTCTTCTACTTTGAATAACTGGAAGATCAGATACATCTGATCTTCTCTCCCTCTTTGGGAATACTGAAATACAGAATGCTGAACTGGTTCTCCCAATTAGAAAGGGGTCTGCACACCAAGACATTTTCAGGAAAGAATTTTCCTTTTTTGACCTTTTATGTAAGCACCTTACTAACACAAAACAGTCTATTACCCTTTAATACAGACACTTGATTTTCTACCCAGTATTTGAGTGCACAAGAAATCATACCTCATTGACAGGAATTCTTTTTGAGCAAACTGATTTAGTCCTATTTCACATGATTTATAATGGACAAAGGCTTCTTCTTTCTTCACCCTTCTGCCTACAACTGGAGAGACAATTAATACAGGAGACAATTTTCAAAGAGAAGTTCCTCTACACAGGGAGAGTTCTTCAGCTACTGCTTAGCATAAGCTGGAGAATGAAACCACCAAGTCCTCATTTAACCACAACCAGTTTCTTAAGGAATAGTCCAGATAATTGTATGTGAGTTTTCAATCCGTATATGTTATCACTTGCACAAGAAAAAATTACATTATATCTCTCCCGGAGAAAACAGTTTTACAATATCACCAGTACAGTTTCAACTATACTAGCAGTAAGGCCTAACTGCTTCTTATAGCATTAATCAGTCTTAAGTGGTGCTTTGGAGTATGAAGTTTTTAAGCTAACAGTAAAATTAAGTTTAGAACCCAAAGCATTCTCATCCCAAAATGTTTCTATACTCTCTACTCCAAGGTAATCAGGCAATAAATTGCTTCGGTCATCCACAAGGAAAGCACTCAGGCTGCAGTCACGCATCCATGCATTTGGGTATTGTCTCCTGGTTCCTCAATTTCAAACTTTGCTAGAAGCATGCAGCAACAGCAAGTTTCAGTTACACCTAAACCACTTGTCTGTATCGATGAGCCTGAACTGCACCGCTTGGATCCCCACTTCTGCTGTGGAGACAGCATCCTTTTGCATTTCCCTGATGCTGTCTGGTTGTCATTATTTTGAACATAGCTTTCTGCACCCTAAAGAGACACATTCAAGCAGGAGTATGGCAGCTGACACATCACTTATTACAAATCACAACAGTGTGGTAGCTTTCCTTAGCAAAGAAAAAGCATTTCTTCCTTCAAACTTAGAAGAAATTAAATGCATTCCTGGCTGCCGTAAGTTATGACAAAAAGCAGCCTTTTAAAAACTAAGTGGTTGCTCTATTTATTCATACCCACGGAAATTACACGTTAGCTTGCCATGTGCACAGATGGATTCGCATCTAGAAACTCTAAGCAATTCAGTAAAGTTTACTGCAGTACAGTTAACTCATTTTTTGAGCTTGCCAGTTCTGATAGCATCATCCCCATCGCCTCAGATGATGGAAATCAGTCCAAAGGATCACCTAAGAAAGCACACTCATATAAGGTATTACTACAGCAACTCCTCAGCTGATAGAGCAGTAGCTAACTAATACAGACTTCCATCCTCAAACCTGAATACAAGTCTGAGTTATTACAGTTAACTCACTCTTATTTCACCCAGAAATAGCTAGTGACCAGGCAGTCTTAGGTCGAGGGCCAGCTTTTTCCTTGTTCAGGAAAAATCATAACCATATTCAGTATTTAACAGTCATCTATTTTCTCCCATTTGCCACCTTACCCAGGAAAAGAAATGCTGAAACATTATCTGCTGCTGGATTTAACTCAACATTTCTATTTATTATCCCTGCCGAGAAAGTAATTTTGGAGAGTTGTGGGGTTTGGGATTTTTTTCCCCCCAGAGAAGGGCAAACATTAATTCCTTGGCAACAAATTGTAATTAATTAAAAACGTGTCTCTATTCATTCTTAGCTTCTTCATTACAATAAAATATCAGATGTTAACTGCTGAAATGACAGTCCCC
This sequence comes from Forpus xanthops, assembly GCA_032466535.1. Lineage (NCBI taxonomy): Eukaryota > Metazoa > Chordata > Aves > Psittaciformes > Psittacidae > Forpus > Forpus xanthops. Next base: position 8,761 of record JASSUY010014461.1, on the reverse strand, counting down.
ATTGAATGCAAATTAAGGTGGCTCTGAAGATTTGATCACAAAACTAAAACTTAGATTTACTGACTCTGCACAAGCATTGATCTGTGTTTCACTGATCACAGAGATAGATGGTTTAATACAAGGCAGGACGTGCTGCAACTGGAGAAACATGCTTATCTCCAACCTATCAGCCTGTCAATCATCCCAGCAAGCCTTCCCCATGCCAGCAGCAGAGCTTTGTACCTCCTCAGCCTCATTCAGGCAATTATGTGAGGAAAAATACAGTTCTCAAGAGTAATCTGGCCCATACACAAAGGCCACCTAGGGCACTCCTCGCACTGCCACCAAGGTCATTGCAGAGAGGCGTGCTTTTCACTACGTACAAGTTCTCATCATGTCTTTTCCACTACACAGCAGCTTTCCATGCAAATACCCCATCCATCTTCGGATTCCATTTTCTCTGTAAGCCACATCTCTGTTCTGTCCAACTCCCATAACGGACAGCCTTTGTCTTTTCATGATGGAATGAACCTGACCCTGCCTTCTAAGTTCTTCCCAGTCAAATCAGGATGTAACCCCAGTTTTGATTCATTTAACTCAACCGTCAATGCTAGTTTGTGTGCTTATTGTAATTTCTAAAGGAAAAACACAGAACCTCAATTACCTGATAGTATCCATCTTTAATCATGTTTTCATATGAAATCCAGCTGTTGAGAAGTGAACTAAAATCCAGCAGTGGTGCTGATTTTCTCTTTCACCACAGATTTTTTGAATCTAGGTGAATGGAAAAGAGATGTGTCCCAACCTTGCCTTTTTCTCCACCTCTAGATAAAACACAACCCAAATTTTGCCTTAATATAGAAATAGTGACCGAATAAGCTAAGAAAGCAATGGATGTGGTGGCTAAATGCATAACGGGGACATATTCTTGCTCCTACAAACTGAAAGGACAGTGAAAAGCTAAGATGTTAACATATTCAGCAAGCTTCCACATCACCTCTCTCAGGCAAGAGAAAGACATTGAAAGCGAAAAGTGGGGTGTCATGGGTTCAGCAGCAGTAGTTGTTTTTCTCCTTTAAGTAGTAGCTGCTGCAGCACTGTGTTTTGGATTTTCGGCTTGGGAACAGTGCTGATAACACCAGTGTTTATAGTTATGGCTTAGAATGTTCAGGCTGGACAAGGACTTTGGGAGTTTCATGCTCTGCCAGGGAGGAGAGGAAGCGGGGAGGAAGCCGGGAGGAAGCAGAGACAGGGCACCTGACCCAAACTGACTAAAGAGGTATTCCATACCACAGCACGTCATGTCCGGGAGGTAGAAATGGAGAGCAGAGACCTGGAAGGGTGGTGGTGTGGGAGCTGCACTGTGTGGCATGGTCAGATTTGGTATGAGGTGATGGGGAATGCACTGCGTGGCATGGCTAGGTATTAGGTGAAGATCTGTTGTATTCTCTTTCCTTTTATTTTCTCTTGTATTATTATTGGTGGTAGCAGCAGTGATTTATGTTATACCTTAGTTACTAAACTGTTCTTATCTCAACCTGTGGGAGTTGCATTTTTTCCATTCTCCTCCCCATCCCCCGGGACTGGGGAAGAAAGAGGGGGAAGTGAGTGAACAGAACTGCTTGAGGGCCTTAAACCACAACATGGGGGCACCCTCCTGCCATATGTACCCTACACCAAACAACATACAGGTGTTTTGTGTGAAATGTTCACTGGAGACATGAGGTTACCTTCCACAGATTCATGTGCTGCCATAGATTTTACTTCCTTTGCACTCTTCATCTCAATAAACAAACATTTGCTTACATATAAAATTCAGCATGAAGAGAATTTTAACTAATCCCAGGCATAGCCAGAGGCAGCTACGTGAGGTACTAGGAAGGCTGGAATGGGCTTGTCTAGAGGGAAGGAACTCTGTATCTGAAGTCTGCGACTCAGTCGAGAAAGATAATTGTAAGAATTAAGCTGCCTCATTTACAGATAAGCACCTCAATCACTGGAAAACCCTTCCCAATGTGCTTGTGAACAGACTATCATAGAATCACAGAATCCCAGACTGGTTTGGGTTGGAAGGGACCTTAAAGCTCATTCAGTTCCAACCTTCTCCCACTGGCAGGGACACCTTCCATTACACCAGGCTGCTGCCCGTCCAACTTTGGCTTAGAACACTGCCAGGGATGGGGCAGACACAGCTTCTGTGGGCAACCTGTGCCAGTGCCTCACTACTCTCACAGAGAAGAACTTCTGCCTAAAATCTCATCTCAGTCTCCCCTCTGTCAGGTTAAAGTCATTCCCCTTGTCCTGTCAATCAGTGAAGAATCGTGCTCTGAGCTGCTGGGGAGGAATTTGGGGATCTTGTACAAAATATTTGGCTGTTACAGAGCTGGAGTTTATGGAACAGGGCTGTGAAGTCTGTAGACAGAACTGGATACATGTCCTTAGGTGCTCCCAACGTTGAAGAACCCCCAGCTCCATCTTCAGGAAAGTCAATCACACACTGATAAGATCGGTATTCCTCGGTTTCACAAGTTTGTCCAATGCTCCTTGTCCAATCATTTCAATATTTCCAGCTCTAACAGTCAAATCATATGCCAATTGCCCTTCTGCATTATACTTCTATATGCTCACATTGCAGCTGTCAATAAAGAACAGATTGGTTTAAGCTACTTAAATTCATCTCAAAGTACTTGAATCAGCCAAGTGGCTTGTAGGGCTGCATCAAAAGCAGTGCGAGTGGCAGATGAAGAGAGGATTCTGCCCCTCTACTGTGCTCTGATCCCCCTGCACTCCTGCATCCAGCTCTGGGGCAACAACACAAGAGGGACGTGGAGCTGTCGGAGCGAGTCCAGAGGAGGCCATGGAGATGCTGAGGGCTGAAGCAGATTTGACCTGGAGAAAGGCCGAGAGAGCTGGGCTGGTTCAGCCTGGAGAAGAGAAGGCTCTGGGGAGAACCTAGAGCAGCTTCCAGTGCCTGAAAGGACTACAAGAAACCTGGAGGAGGCTTTGGACAAGCACCTGCAGGGACAGGACAAGGGGGATTTCAGTTCGATGCAGAAGAAAAAAGGCTTATTGTTAGAGCAGCACACATTTCTCTGATGGGAGGGGAGGGGAAACAAAACAGAACAAGGTAGCTAAGAAATGAATATTCAAACATACTTCAGTTTCTGGTTTGCTCCTTTGTATCTCCACAAGAAAACACCCCGAGAGAATTAGTTTCTGTGAAGAACTGGTGAGGCTGCCAAGCAAAGCAAACTGGATTTGATTTTAATGGGCAAAGCACAACATGTACTTAGCATGCTCTGTGCTGCTTTGCAGCACGAGTACTCCTGCATCATACTGTCTATGCCGACAGTTGTAGGTTAATGTATATTTGACTATATACTTTTTGCACAGTAAAAATATCTTAAGAGAGTGAAACATGGCTTGAACTTTTGGAAAACACTTCCAGCCTTAGAAACTTGATATGAGCAGCACTTCTCTTTTCTCTTGACTCTCTGGGCCCAGTGCAGTGGCTTTGCCACCTAAAACTCCATCTGTGTACTGCTGCTGCTCCCAAGATCAAACATCCAGCCCCTGCTCCCATACATAAGGCTCCAGGACAGAAAGCTGGTGCTGGACATCACCTACACATGGCGAGCTCCAGAACAGTGCCACCAACATGGATATGCACATACGCTTTGCCTCCTAAAATTCATGGCAAGAGCCAGGGGATGAAACGACAGTCTGTAGGGCCTTTGTATTTGGTATGACCGGTTTTGCCTTTCCTGTTCCTCCCTCCCCAAGAACCAGAGCCCATAGCAGAGTTGGTAATAGTCATCCCACCATTATTACTGCAAGCTTTTCCCCTCCTCGTATAGATTAAGGATAGAGGAAAGCAATCTCAGGAATGGCAGTGAGTGCTCCAGACCTTCCTTACATCTCCACATCCAGAGCAAGAACAGAAGCTCCAGGGCTCTGACTTAAACTGGGGAAAGTGTTCTTATTCTCAGGATGTCCCCTATGGTGCTGTCCCATAGGTACAGGTCATCAGAAGAGCACCTTTAACTTGAACTAGGCCTAAAACCATAAGAAATAGCTTGCCAAAGACCAGGATGAGCTCTACCATTATGCTGCAAGCAGACTGAGCATTGCTAGCTATAATCAATAGGGTAAAAGCTAATATGCATGCTTTAAAAAGAATATATTGCAGCTTCCTTTCAGCAGTCGATAAGAGCAAAAAAAAAACCCATTAAGTCACATAGTGGTACCAGCTCAGGCAACGCAGGCAAATGACAATGAAACTGCAAGACAAACAATCCTAAACCTAAGGACAGCGGGAAACCTCACAGTACCTAATCAGGAACCAACAACAGCACAACAGCACTACTGCAGTAAGGAGAGAGAATAAATACAGCAATAAAATATTAACACCAGTAGAAAAATAAAAGATGTATAACACAGTGCTCGGAGAAGCAAAAAGCAGTCCCCAACCTGAGCTCAAATACAGAGCTGGGGCAGATGAGGGTGTTCAACTGGGGAGGCTCCAGGTGAGGCCATCGCTCTGACACCTCCGCTATCATCTCTAGGGCTCAGTTTCAGCTGCAGCTGAGCCAGGGGTGCCCAGCAGGTCCCCATCACCCCGAGTGAAGGGGGAGCAGAAACTGCATCTCAGAGTCTTCTTGGCAGTGACACACAGGGAGAGCAAGCGCTGAGAAGAGTCTATGGGGTGCCAAGAGTTACCCCACACACCGCGGTCTTTGGGACCCATGGCGTCCAATCTGATTGTTTGTGTGGGGGGCTCACTCCTCTACCCTTCTCATTACAAATGATGGGCACAGAGCATGAACCCCCCACGGGATGCCCACCCCAGGGACGAGCCCCACGCTCTCGCAGAGGCCCCGAGCCCATCCCCTCCCTTTGCACATATAGTTCCGCCCTCCATTCATTTTATAGGTATAACTCTGCCCTCCACCGCGCCCGCTCCTCCTCCTCCGGTCCCTGGAGCCCGCAGCCCCGCTTTCTGTGCCTGGCGGCTTCTCCCTTCCTGAGCAGAGCTGGGGGGAGGTTGGAGCGGACCCCCCCGGCAGTGCCTGTTGTATCCCGTTTTCCACCAGGACCGCTCCTCTCTCCCCGTTTAATCCCGGCTGTGGCTCTCGGGAGCGCCTTCTCCCTAAGGCCGTAGGACTACGGGGGCCTCCCACCGTGACCCATCAGCCGCATCACTCCGGGTAATGACCCCCGTAGGGAGCGCTCCGAGCAACAAAGCCGGGGTGAACCCCGGCCCTGAGGGAAGCCCCGAGGTTCCCGATGGGGTTTTACGAGGGGAGCTGCTGGTGCCGTGCAGAACGGCCCCAGCGGTGCGTGGACAGACTGGAAGCGCCAGGAAGGACCTGCGGGACAGCACCCACTGTGGAGGGCTCAGCTCCGGGTTCCCTTCCCCATCGCATCACGCGCATCCCCAGACATAGGTCACATTAACGCCAGTGAACCGCAGGAGCAGCTGTGCAGCACGGTACCGGGAATGCTGCAGCAGGGTTCTGGAGTGCTCTGTACCGAACCTGCACCGCAGGACAAGCGCACAGCTCGCGGGGGCTCCTTGGAAACGGTGAACACGGGGCAACGCTTCCTATGCGGAGCAGTCGGCCCGACATGGGCTCTGCTTCAGCCCAGCAGCGTGGGACGCAACCGGAGCCCACCGGGCCTATGGGTCAGGGCAACGCTATGAGGCGGCCCACAGACTGCTTCCCAGAGTGCAGACATTCAGACCGTGCCTAAGACAAAGGCGCCAGGCCACAAACCTGGTGCAGGGCACCTCGTGCACATGGCGAGCTCCGGAGGAGCACTGTGTGCCACTGAAAGCAGGGCCCTCTCGGGCAGCGCTCTCCAGGAGCAAACACCGCCTCCCGCCGCGGGCCGCGCTCCTCAGAACGGCCCGGGCAGCTCGAGCGGGGCGGAATTGGGCGGGGAACGGAAGGGAAGGGCCCGGTTCCACTTCCGGTTCCGGCAGCGTGGCCGCGGCTCAGTGCGCGCGGAGGGGCGGTCGGGTGCGGGCAGGCCGGAGCCGCCGAGGAGGAAGAGGCGGAATGGTCCCCGGGCACGGGACCCCCCCGGCCGGCGGCAGAGGTGACTCGTGCTGCTGCTGCTGCTGCTCGGAGGTGACTCCGCGGAGGGACGCGAGGAGCAGAAGACGCGGTGCCCGCGCGTTGGTGCTGCAGAAACACGTGGCGAGCGCTGTGCTGGGGCAAGGGCCGTGCGGCAGCGGAGAGCAGCGGCACCGCTCGCTGCCCTGTGCGGAGCCCGGGCTGGGGTTTGCTGAGCAGTTCTTGGGTGCGCGCTTTCCCTGCGAACAGGCGCTCGGGTTCGCTCGTGGCTCCCGCGGCGGTCGCCCTTGGACATTAAATTTCTTGCCGTCTAGCCTCTCGTTTCTTTGTCTCCCTGTGCGAACCGCGGTGGAAGCAGCACCCCGAAGGCTCAGCCCCTCGCGTGGTGTAGCTCTGGTCCCACCTCGGGGCGGGTGGTAGTGGTGTCACAGGTAAGTGAGGTCGTGTTGTGCGTTTGGAAGGCAGGGTGTTGGGTTTGAAACCCTTAAGACGTGGCACGGCAGGGCAGGAGGTGGCAGCCTTGGGTCAGTGATGAGTGTTGGCATGTATTACCTGATCTGGAACTGATGTATCACCACGTTAGCTCTAGAATTACTCTGAGACCCGGGAACATCCGAATTCCTTTGCCTGCCACCTTGGAGCTTTCAGACACCCACAGCCCTGTTCCTTGAGTGTGAACGTCCAGCCCCTGCTCCTGAGCATAAGGTGTCGGGGGAGAAGCCTGGTGCTGGGCATCTCCTGTGGATGGTGAGGTCCAGAGGAGTGTCACCAGCATGGCAATGGGCATTTGCTTTGGTACTGAAAGCTCCGTCTGTGTACTGTGTTCAGGGCAGCACTCTCAGGAGGCCCAGAAACCAGTGCTGATTATAAATGTTTTCCTGTTCCTAAGTCTAAGGAGCTCCCATACAGAAAGTGCCAAAACAGAAACCTTGTGTTGGGCATCTCAGGTGCTCTCAGGCTTCCTAGAAACCTCCCAAAGTACAAACATCCAGCTTCTACTCCATAGCCTGAGGTGCCAGGACAAAAACCTGGTGCTAGGCATCGCCTATACATGGTGAGCTCTGGAGTTGTTCCACCATCATGGATAACTACCCTTTCTTAACCATGTAAAACTCCCTCTGTGTATAGTTTCAAAGTTCATTGCCCTCAGGCGTTCTAGAATCCAGCCTCTCTCCTGATGCATTTGCCAAGGCATCTCCAGAGAGAATGCCTTCAGCACTGGAGCGTAAGTAAAAGTGTCCAGGAGTCTTTGCTGTGAATGGCAGCGCCACTAAGGCAGACTCAAGTCTTCATGACTCCCAAAGTGCAAACATCCAGGCCCTGCTTCTAAACCTTAGGTGCCAGGACAGAAACCTAGTGCTGGGTATCACCTGCACATGTTGTGCTGCCACCAACATGGACATCCACCCTTACTTTGCCACTTAAAATTCCATCTTTTCCCCCCATGCACTTCTATGTGTTTTTTCTGCCCTTGCATCAGTAACCTGTGCAGTATCACAGCAGAGCTGATGACTGGCTATTACATGGTACCCTGGTGCTATCAAAAGAGCACTAGAAGAGCCCCTGTCCAATAGATCCCAACTGTGAATACCACAGCAGCCCCTTCTAACTGCATATACATTTCTGATCTCTGAATATATTTATCTGCCCCATATCTTTGTTGCTCCTGTCTCATCCTCTCTGAGAACTCATCTTTTTGTCTTCCTTTCAATCAATAGCAAGAGGCAGTGCAGGGAGAGTATCAACACAAGGGATGCCTGGTGGATGCTGAAGCTTGCAGGGTAGATCCCTTGAAAGACCAAGGCATGCCATGTGCAATGGATCTGCTGGTTATGCAGAAATGCTCTTGGTTTTCATGTTTATATACAGAAAGTGGGTTCTGTCACTATTATAATAGTCTCTTTCCAGGAATGGAGCTGATCCTGTGCTTTAGCAGGCCCATGTGCTTTTAAACTCACTGAGTTGAGTGGAAAACACATAGAAGGATAAATAAATAAGTGAATAATGTAAATCCAATCCTCTTGTTCAAGCACATGAAGCAAATAGGCCTTTGGATCAGGAGACAACTTCTGCATGTTGTCTGCATGTTTCTCTTTGGCAAGCAGAATTCCCTTTCATGTCTCAAAATAATTGATTCATTAAATAGCCACAAGTCCCAACTCTTAGTAGATGAGATGTTGAGAGAACAAAATTTGCAATACACTAAACCAGTTTAGGCGCTGTTGCCTGTTAAGTGTTTGACTACAGAGAGTGGAATGCATTTGAAGTAGAAACATGCTCTTTGCTGAGTACTCCAAACTTTTAGCTCCGTATGCTCAGCAGCAGTGCCGAAGTGCCCCGTTGAACCTCAGATCTTGTGTCTTTCATCTTGAATATATACAGATTTCTGTGCTGTTGACTTCCTAATAATTCATCCTAACAGAAAGATAATACCCACACAATTGAAACCCTGAAACACCACATCTCTCTTTTTCTGTTTACCATGCTATTAATATTCTTGCAGTGTAGTTTCTGGTACATGCATTAAGTTTTAATTAACATTCTCTGAAATTAGCATGCCTGAAAAAGGCATTTGTTTGTTTAGGAACCCAGGTTTCCCCCATGGTTTCTTTTGTTTCCTTCCGAGCCTTCACCTCTGTTTGACCAGTTTATTTAATTTGCCTAATTTTAAAAGACAGTGTAACAATTGAATGCAAATAAAA